>WYDI02012657.1:0-55063 GCA_009867235.2 Psittacus erithacus
TGGGTTGCCCAAGGAAGTTGTGAATGCTCCATCCCTGGCAGTGTCCAAGGCCAGGTTGGACAGAGCCTTGGGTGACAAGGTCTAGCATGAGTTGTCCCTGCCCATGGCAGGGAGGTTGGAACTAGATGACCTTAAGGTCCTTTCAACCCTAACTATTCTATGATTCTATGATCCTATGAAAACCCTACCCTGAGAGCAAAAGGAATATTTCTCTTGATTACAGTATGAGCCTGAATCTAACCTCCAACACAGCCGCAGGCAGGGCAACACAGCCTGGGGGAGGCAGGGAGCAACTAAGCAGAGAACAAGCAGGGTAGTGGATGCTGCACCCAGCAGAAGTTTAGCCTTGCTTTTCCATGAGTTATTGTAAATTGTTTATCTAATATTCTATCTGCAAAGGCATGTACAAAAATTACTGAAGAGAAAGCTTGCTGTTGTGAGGCAGCTTTGGCTCAGTAGCTGTCAGGAAAGCTGTGGGGCCTGCTGTAGCCCAGCTTAAGGAGCAGGAACATCAGATTGAGCACACAGCTGTGGTAGGGTGGCTAATTTTCCTAGCCCAGCCTGAGCACATGCACCTGAGCCTCTGGTGGGGAACAGATTGCAGACCTTGTGGAGCAATTCAGGCCTTGAAACTGAGAATTGTGAGGGGATTGATGAGAGGAATGGGTAGCAGTCTGCAGCATCTCTGAGCCCAGCCAGCACTCTGTGCTAAAGTAAAGGGCAGGATTTTGATCCTGTCTCATTTAAATCTCTTTTGATTCTATTTAGTTACTAATCTACTACCCATAGTTGCTTGCAGCCTCTGGGAATTCACTTTTTCTAAATTTTCACCCATTTCTGATTAAAATGCTTACCTGAAAGGCTAGGTTTATGGTAGGTTACCACCTCAGATATTAAACAAGCATAATACCTGAAGCAAGCAGTAGGTTACATGAGACTGTTTTCCCAATCTCTGTGACATGTTTGGTATCTTCCTGAAGCATAATCAGGAGTTTCAGAAAGGGTCTGAAAAGCCATATACCAGCACAGAGTTTGAAGACTGGTTATTACCAGTTATCATGAACAGCTTCTTCAGAAATGTCAAGGAGTTGAAGGCAGATTTCTCCCTTTGAAGAATAAGGTTATGGCTGGAATGTAGTTATAGAGAATTGCTTCTGTAGAGCTAATGTAGCTGCTAAAGTGAATTAAATGAATCCAGATGGGCTTGAAGATATAATTTGGGAGATGCTACCTGCAGCTGTGATTCATTTCCCATTAATTTTCTAGCAGTCCTGGGTCTTCTACCCATCTGGAAGCTATTATTTAGGATTATAGTTGTGGTTAAAATCCTGGAGACTAGGAGCTGTGATTTTGTTAGGTGCTTAAGTAGGCCAAGCATATGAATAGCGGGTTATTAAAGCGTAATAAAAAAAGCCTTATTTTCAGTTTTCAAGGTGTTCAGAGAACTCTTCCTGTGGATGCGGCAAGTAATAGCTTAAGAGTTTTGTTTACAGATGATGCTGTCCATGTAGAAACTGTCAAGATCAAACAGATAAATAGTGGACCAAACATGGTTCATATGAGACATCTATTTTTTTAGTACACAGCAGTCCTGAGAACTTTGCCTATCGAGAAAGCTGAAGTTCAGATTATGGCTGATGTCAAAGTTTTCTTTCCATGTAAAGCTTCAGAGAGTTAGGCTAATAGAATCTGTTCAAATAAATTCAGCAATTACTACAAAACTATTTCCAGAAGCTTCTTCTCAGTTTATAATGTCTTTGCTTACCACAAAATAGAGGTGTAGAGTTGTTCATACTTAAAAAAAACCACAAACAAAACACTGCTAATTGGTATGAGAATGTTATCTTCATTTTTTAGACAACCATTAGTATCTTGCTTATATGGAAAGCTATAAAAGCTCATATAGAATAATAAAGACTTTGGTGCAAAGGGTCTAAATTCTGTTTACAAACTGCTGAATTTCAGTTTATTCTCCATAAGGAAATCAGAAACTGTTACTCCTTAGTGTCAGTGCTTTTTCCTTTCATTATTTGTAAGGTGTTGCTTGGCAAAGTGGAATGCTATTGCTAAGGTTAGGATCTGGATTACAGCTGTAGGAAGATGGTCTCACTGAAGGTCCCACTCACACCTCAGCATGCTCTCTGGAGTGTACAAATGAGCACACACAGAGGCAGTTACTGTGGAGTAGCTAACATAAACCCAGGAAAACGTCAGTGATAAGTTAAACCCACAGACTACCTCATCTAGTTTGCTGTTAATGGTACTGGCCAACCAATACTGTCTGAGAAAGAGAATAAAAACAGGCAAGTTTATAGTAAGTTGTTTAGATGAAAGAATATTCTTTCATCCCCAGAAATTAGTGATTCAGAGGTTTCCTGTGTCAGAAGTACTGCCTTTTGTTTCCAATGTGTCATGCAAGGTACCCGTTCTTAACCTTACCCTAACTAGAAGCCAAGGCTCAGCTACTATACTGGGGAATACTTATGGTTTCTTCCGTAATAGTATTGTTGGATGCTGGGCCAAGTCAGTCTGAAAAAAAGTGGGAAGTTAAAGATCCTTTCCAAAGCAGAAAGATAATGCTTCAAATGAATTGAATGTTATGATCCAGTCCTGTTGATAATCAGCTTATGAAACAAGAATGAAATACCCTGATACAACTATTCCTGGAGAAATACATAGCCTTGCAGCAGAAAGATTGTTTGGCAGGTAGCTCCGTAGTGCGTACTGAAGCAGTAGAAGTCACCTTGAAAGCAGATGGAACACAATCAAAGATTAATGGCAAATTTATGATCCTTTTCAGAACAGGGGCCAAATAAAGTCAAACTGAATCATAAATTTGGAGGCAATATGGGATCAGAACATGTAAAAGTAGACATTACTGGTAAAATCAATTTGGCTACATGACTAAGACCAGAGAGCGCTCTGCACCGCTGCAGAATGGGTTCTGGGCCAGTTTTGCTAATCTCCCTAAGCAATTAAAAGAGAGGAGGAGGAAGGGAACTGAAACAGAGCACAGCAAAAGCTGTAGGCTTTCTAAGTTTGAAAAAGAGTCTTTCTATTGGCTTTGTGAATTCCAGATAGGATATGGAACAGCAGTTAAACTTTTTGTCATAGCAGAATAACTTTGCATTCCCAGTGTAGCACTATGTGCATACTTAACAACTTATGTGAGAGGCACTGTAGAAGTCTAGGCTCATCTAATGATGCACTGCTTAAAACAAAAGTAATTATTTATTCATTTTCTCAATTTTTATTGAAAGAAAGCTGTAAAAGAAATTTATCTATAAAATATTTATGTATGAGATGTGTTGTTTATTCATAAATATTTATTAGACAATGTTTATTACAGATTACCTTCAGGTATGCCGGCCAAAATTGTGCCAATTTTTTTTGCTATCTAGTTCCTTTAACTTCTAGCTAAACTTAAAAATTTCAGACACAAATGACAATGTTACCTTGTTTTAGGCAGTGCGGAGTTTGTGAGCAATAACAACTGGGGAGGAGAAAGTGGAACAGGAAATTAAGCATTAGTACAGTGTTTCATCAGTTTTACTTATGTGTCACTTTTCAGCATCATGTATTGCTTGAGAAATAAGAAATGAAATTAATCCATAAAATATATTAACATATCATAGCTGCAGCAAGCAGGCTAAATTCAAAAATACTTTTTTTTTTTTTTTAAATAAACCTTGAAGTAGTGAAAAAATAAGGCTTTTTTGTTCGAATTCTACGCTATTATTAGTACACCTAAATGGTCTCCAAAGGAGCTTTTGCTGATTTTTATCACCAGAGTCTCAGGTGACAAGTATTTCTGCTTATTCCTAAAACTCCATCTCTTACTGATGGTGGTGAGATGCACAGCATATAGTGAAAACCAGAACTTAATAATGTATAATTTCAAAATTTCCTTTAAGGTTGCAGATCAAAATTTCTGCATGAATTACCCAAACATGAAAAAATTTTAAACGTCGATAAAGTATAAATTAGAAGTCTTTAAAAACGTTCCTTGAAATTAATGTGGGTATTCATTACAATATGGTAGGTGTCTCATATGCGACTGAGAAGCAAGAAAGTGTATTCTGCATGATGAAAAGCACATATATAACTGAATATGTAGCTATGACTATATGTTTTTGGTTGTTTGTTTTTTTTTTTAGGCAAGAAAACACATTCTTTTTCTTCAAATATATTCAGTGTGGCTCTTTTTTTTTGGTCGGGAAGTGCAGCACAAAAATGCTGCAGATTAAGGCAGAAGCTAGGATTAATGCTGGAGCTCTCAAACCTAGTGCAGTGATTTGAGTTCTGTGCTACTGGCATTCTCACAAATAGGGCTGTATATCAAGGTTTCACAGCTTGGTATTGGGTCCTGTCTTCTGCTCTCTTGGGGAAAGTTGCTAGACATTGCTAGGCAACTTTGATGGTGGCCTGATAGAACAGGAAACAGGCAAAGGCAAATCTTGCTGTAATCCTTGCTCCCATGATGTAACAGGGCACATGTTTCATGTCTGAAAAGATGTTTCTAGCAACTTTAACCCATATTGGATAAAACTGGTACTGCCAGCATTATCGCCATCCATTTTTTATGTGGTTTTGATTGTAGGATATAGGTTTTTCTTTCTTGTTTAACAGTTAAACAGTCCTTTCAATAACTAAATAAACAAAAAAAGTAGTTTAACTTGCTTACATATATGGGCATCATCCTAACCTGACATTTTTCTCTGAGAAGAGTATATGGAACTCAAATAAGGAATAAATAATGTAAAAAAACATCAGAAGAGAAACCAATATTTCAACTGCTGTGTCAATTGAGCTTTGTTCTGGCTTTTTTCCTAAACTGATCTGTAATTAATGGTATTTATGTTCACTGCAATATTATCAAGCTGAGAACAAAACAGTATCCTTTTATTGAATTTAGTTACTGCATAATAGGAGAGAAAAAGACTCTATAATCATATTGCTACAAGTTAACAAATTTTCTCTCAGTGAGAAATCTGTTGAAACCAACAGAACTTAATATAGAAGTGCTGTCTTTGCAGAAACAGCATCATGATCAGAGCTGAAGTGATGGCAAGCTGGAAACATGCTGTAATGAGCTGGAAAGAAGAAATGTGAAGGTAAAAATGACAAGAAAATATGCCACATTAGACTAAAGATATACATACAGAGGTGTATTTAAGTCATTGCTCTCTTTATTTGAAAACCCAGCCAAGGAAGGGCAGTATCCGTGACCTTTTCCATGAGGATATGTATCTACACCTATTCTTATAACACTTCATCAGTGTTTCCTGTGAATATTCTGATCATCATCAACTCAGCTCACCAACAGTTTAGGGAGATTCACAAGAAATCATAATGTATGGTCAAGCTATAAAACAACTAATCTAATGAGAAACTCACCACTCCTGTAACTGAAGTCATGGCACACTGCAACAAGAAGCCAAGAGGCATGGAGCTCAAAGTAGAGGGTGTCTCTATACATCTGCTATTAAACATTTTGCTACAAAAGGAAAGGCCAGGATTTCATGCCATGCTTTTGGAATTGCTTATACATTTATATTAGCAGTCATGAGGTTAAAGAGTAGAAATATTCATAAATGATGACTGTTGTTATTACAGTAGATCTAACTACCATCTCCTGGGAAATGAGAGCATTTCATTCCAAACAACTACCAATTTTTACCTTGTCCTTCCTGTTAATAATCTTCAGTTGCATTTATGAGTTCGGTTTAAAACAAGTAGAAATATACTTTACTGGTTAAACAGATAGAGGAAAAATAGGTATTTTTAGTGTTGGTAATACAACCCTGCTCAAGACTGAAGGTACTGAATAACGCAAAGAAATCTGTTCACAGCATTTTCTAACATAATTTTAATGTAATAGTTCTTGTGTTCTGTTTCAAATTCTACCTGTCAATTTGCGCTCAAATGAGTGATTTTCTGGACACTGGCAAGAACTTCTGCTTTCAGAATGTAACTCATTATTAAAGATAATGGACAATTTTCTGTGGTAAAGAATTACATTAAGAGTGCAGAAGCAGTATTTCATTAAAAAAACCCAAAACAACAAACAACCACAAAAACAAACAAACAAACAAAAAACGCAAACCCAACCTAAAATCTGCATGGCACAGATTATATAAGAGAAGAATGAAAATGGGCACCAGAATTACTGTGATCCTAACTCTTAATTAGATTTTACAGATATCGTTTCAACACACTAAATATATGTAAGAAAAGTGTCAAAAATGTCATTTATTACTTTCTACAGTAGGAATTCAAATTTTCTAGATCAAGAAAGTGGATAATATGGACAGTTTAATCCATTTCTTCTTCAACAAAGCTATTAGCTGGCAGAAGGATTTTACACATATGACACTTATGACACTAGTACAGTAATCTCCTCTAATAGCATTTCCACAGCTGCTGTCATTCTTTTAGATTTTTGTTTTGTTTTTAACTGTTATGGGAAATCATTCTTGATTTGAGTGAATGTTAAAAATATCTGTCAGTGAAAATGTGTGTACTTTGAAAGCAGATAATACTTATCTTGAATTTTCAGATATGAACAGATCTGCTGCTTTAGCACAAACAAGTTCATTCTGATAGGAATGTCCTGTAACCTATTCACAATTATTTTTATAGCGAAGATGTCCAACTGTAGGGTATGGACTTCAGCAAAGCTGGTAGATGTGATAGACACTGCCGCTCCCAGCTACACTGTGGTAGCATGGCAGTGGCCATGTCATGTGAGATACCTTCCCAGGCAAGTGGGTTAAAAAGTTTGACATAACTGCATTTTTTTCCTAAGAAGATATGATAAATATAGGCTTGCCTTTATTTCTGAAAGTACTAAATTTTGAATTTTCTTTAGGAAATTAGTACAGTTTCCTATCTTGGTGGACAGGATATAATTAGTAGAGACTTTCTACCAGTACATTTTCTTAATTTCCGCAATATTATTTCCACTCGTACACAACTGGCAAACTATTACAAAACTATGAATATTCAAAAGTGTTGATATATGTTTTATGTGTGCATTAATTATAGGAAATACAGTTTAATATGTGCATTAAATGTAGGAAAACTTTTAACATTAGAAATGGTGTGAAGCAGTTAAAAAGTTGCTTTTTATTACAGATGCTGCTAAGAATTCATCAATTAAATATTTCAATATATACAAAACATCACTGGCCCAATAACTAAAGCTTTAATTCTGAAGAAGACTGTTCCATAATTGCCAAAGGTGTTATTTAAAGCACCTACAAAACGTGATGAGAAAGGTAGCTGGAGCTGAATAAGAGCAAGTTATATTTGCAGCTAGGTTCTGCGGCACTACTCCTAAGCTATGCATGGAGAAAAATAATAACTTTTGACACTTTGGTAACTGTGCATTGTTTTCATTATCGGTATCTAAATTCGGAAAAGTAATGCATTTCCAATGATTCAAACTGTTGTCATTGTTATATACATACTTGAATATTTGCAATTTGAAACGAGTATTACATATTTTCACTCAACATTATGTATCATAATGGAGCTGTGTGAAGATAAACTAGAAAGTTGGCAGGTAATAACAATTTGCCCCCTTTTGCATGAATAGAGTACTGCATCTGCCAAGGCTTCAAAAGTGTTTTCTGTCTTTCATATGGATAAAAACTGAGCCTTGCTGGTTTAGGAGGTGCTCATCTTTGCAGGGTTATTGAAATACTTTGGTAGCAGCTGCTGCAAGCTACACTTTCATATTGCTAAACCCAAGATTTGTTTTGTTTTGATTTTGTTTTTTTCTGAAGATTTCTTTTGGTACTTTAGGGGTCTTAAGTTTTTATTCTTTTCCACTTAACATTTGTAAATTAATGAAAATTATTTTTTTTTTCCAGCATCACTTGGCTTCTACTGAATTAATCCGCTTGTCTCTCTTTCATTTTGTTAAATGATTTTTTGCATATCAAATGAACTATCTTGGCTGCCTTTTACTTACATTTCCTGGCAGTGATACTTTGTCAGCTCCTGTAACTCAGTTATCTGTGTTCTTTCTGTGGTATAGTTTTGCTTTCATTTATCTTCGATTATTGGTCTGTAGGTTATCCTCTTATTTCATCCACTTGCCTGAATTTAGAAATGGCCGAAACTTATAACCTTACTGTTTAACACCTAGTTGACTGGTTCTCAACAATAAAAATTAATTGAAATTAATTTGGATAATGTAGGGATCACTTGAAGAAACAGTATAAACTAAATTTTCCATCAGGGTGATTAGATTGAACCAAAGCTTTATTTCCTGTCTAACTGGAGGGACAGGTCTTAATTTTCCATAATTACATCTTGATCAGGATATGGGCTTGGATTTGTGACTTCAAGGCAACAGGAGTCTTTGAGAGCAGTATAAAAATAAGTAACAATTGTTTGTTCTGATACAGAAAAGCTCTTAAGTGCCTATTCAAATGTGTAATATTTGTTGGCTGACGTTCCAACCACATGTAGACTGAAATTAAAAAAAAAAAGTTGGAGTTGAAGGACAGACATCTTTTTGATTGGTATTAATTGCCCGGGTTAGGGGGCACTTGTTCTATTTATCAGTATCAAGAGATCAGGTTCTTTCAAGTCAGTTACATTGCTAATATTGCTAAACAGTTTCTAATTAACTACTGGTTTCCTTACTGAATGTTTACTGTTTTATTCCATTTCAGGATCTTATTTGTGTCTCCAAGGGAGTTAGTGATGTACTGACATCTTAAGAATCCTTATTGTCAGTTATGTACAGGATCCATATCAAATGGTTCTCTTTCTCCTAGATGATGTCCCAGTCAGTCTGGTCTTTTCAAGGTCTTTTAGACTCTGTATTTCTGTGCAGATTACTTTATCAAAACTATTTATATATGATTACATAGCATTAGTATATAGCTAGTTTATATATGCTTGCCATGCATATAAATGATTACATCCACCAATAATACCTCTTTCCATATTGCTCTGTTTGCTGTTTAATGTAATCTTTAAAGACTGACATTAGACTTTCTCTTAAATAATGGAACTGCTAAATATTTTCATTCAGTTACTTAATCTTCCCTCTCATCCTTATGTAGCATCCAGTTTCTTCCACTTCTGTTTGTTGAAAAGTCTTGTCCAAGATCTGTCTCAGTTTTTCCCCCTATAATCATTGTCAAGACTTCCAGTATCATAGGTACGCATATATGCATAGGCATATATATGTATGCATATATAAAATACATATCTAGATACAATATTGAAAATACCACAGTCCTCCAGGAAGAACCTTGCACAAAATACCACAGTCCCCCAGGAATAGCAACCTTGCACATATTATGTGATGCACTGTAATCATGATATTTTATGTTGCAAAGCAATAGAAATATGTATTTCAAACTATTGATAATTAAATTAAATGTACATAGTTATCTTTGGAGTTTTCTAACTCTTATTGTTCTGCTTTAAGCTCCTCGGATGCCTGCAAAAAGGACTACAATTAAATGGAAGACCAGACTTTTAACCATTACCGTGTTACCCTCTTTCTCTGCTATGAAAGAAAAATAAGTGTTACTCTTTCTCTGCACACATCTGATTCCATTCAGCCTCTTTGTACTATGTATAAAGCTGCAGCAAGAGCTGCTGGATGCCTTTGGGTTATGAGTTTCTCTGCTCCCCTTGAATTTGAGCTGAGCCTTCTGAACTATAGGGCTATAGTTTTCCCAGCCTATACTTTATAAATCTAATAAAGATACACTGACTAAAGCATAATAGTCTAAACTAATATGCTAACAGAATAGAATATTCAGTTTGACATTTTAATTTCACTCCATTCTAAATACTACTGGGAAACTTTACAGAGTGTATTTGTTGCATAAAAGAAAATACCCTCAGTCCTTGAAGCAGCGTCATAATAGCAAATTACTATTTCATAAGTGGAGCTGCAAATAAAGCTGGTTTATCTGCACTTGCATTTGAAATTTTCATACATCTTGGCAGACAGTCACACTTGAAGTTAGGTAGAGAGTTCTGGCTCATTGACAGAGGAGGAACTTGTTTATTGCCGCCTTGTGGGTACAAAAGCTTCTTCTTTTTATTCATATTTTCCTTTATTGAACAGTATTCCATGACAGGACAGTCATCAGTCTGTGCTGTTCTATCTTAGATCCCACTCCAATGTATTGATATGCAGGTACACAGTCAATCCTACTTTAACAATTCAGAATTTCCACCCTTTCTCACCACTGTTACAAAGTTCCTTGCAGATGGAAATTTTCATTTACACCTTAGGGTCCTCTGGGAAAACTATTTTTCTCCCCCTCCATAAATTAAGATGTAACAAAAATTTAATATGCTTTCTCAAAACACAGAATAAATTAATAGATAGTATGATGGTTTTTTTGCATTCCATTCTCAAAACCATTCAAGTTAATAAAAAATGCCTCTAAATTTTCTCTATTTTGATAAGCAGCTGGATCATCTTTTCCATCCAAGATGTGTTTTCAGTATGACAACTCACTTTCATTGATTTTCTTTTTGTTTGGACTGAGCCAGAGTGCTAAAAGCAAAACTGATGGCTTCATTTTAGTTTAATTTTTTTCTCAATACTGAGTCAAAACTTAGAGACTTTAGGCAAGCCCATTCATCTGCTTGAATCAGAAGGACTTTTGCTTTCAGATGAAACAAATAATTGGTTCTTATTGCACAATTTGAATAACAAAATAGGTTAAAAGACATTTATTTTGAGACAGCATAGCTGGCTTTGTCTTGCTGTCATTTTTCTACAGTACCCTCTGTGCTATGCTTCAGAAGCACAACAACATTTTTTGTCTTATGTAGCTCTTTATATATTAAAAAATATCCACAGGGATTTTCCCATAAGAATTTAGAGGTCTTTTTCTGCTTATACTCAAACTAGTTTCATCACATAGATAAGGAAACACAAGAGATAAGATTTGTCAGGTTTCACTAAGGAAATTGGTAAATGAGTCCAGATTCAAACTGTAGTACTGTTAGATGATCCTTTAGAAAGTCGGAGGACTTAATTAGTAAGGCATACAAATAGTAAGTAAGGTATCAGTTTACATCTCATATATTCATAAAAACCATTTTGATAGTGAGTAACCCAAGTGAAAAGTAATATTCATAGGGAAAAAAAGAAATAATTTTGGTGATTTGGCTATTACTGTCCCAGAAATGTAATTTCCTAATGCATTTAGACCTAAAAATTGTCATTCCAGTACCTATTACTGATACATCTGACATAAATGGAGATTTTACTGCATCCACTGTTATGTGTTACTGTATATGTGACTTTGTAGGTTGTTAAACTTTTACACCTATTGCAAAATTCAGATTACTCAAAAATACATGATAATGCACAATTCTAATGATGTTCTCAGTTTAAATCAACACACTGCAGGCAGTTACAGCAACACATTGCCTGTCATTGAAGCTGAGTTGAGATTAATATTTGTGCTTGTTTTTCTTATTACTATGTAAAATGTCTAAATTAGCAACTGAGCAATGACACCACAGTGGGTTTTTTCAGCTCCCTTTTCAGACACTGTCCTATACAACTTAAAGCTAATAAATAAATAAATAAAGCTGCCTGCATACCATTGAAAAAAAAACCAAACCCAAACAAGACGTAGTTAATCTTGGGGCCTGTAAGATTACTATGAAGACGGTGAGTTTCACTGGATGTCTTTCATGCCACAAAACCAATAATGCCTGTATTTTTATTAGCTGTATTAACTTAGCAAATTTATCCCCAAGAAAGAAGCTGTTTAAACGGAAATTTCTCATTTCATATTGAGTTTATGGCTTATTTTCCAATTACTCTCAGAAGGGAATCAGATAGATGGTAATGAGGATTTTTCTTGCTGGATAGTGGATTTATGTCCTACGGACTTAGCTTCTGCTACATGTTTCTGTGACTCAGAGGCATATCTTAAACAAATGCTGAATCTGCTTTTAGCATCAAGTAAGTTTTCAAAGAGTTTATATTGCCTTCTCTGAACTGACTAGAAAGTGTAGTTTGGATCTCTGGCTTAGTAATTGATGGACACTATTAGGTCTTCCTTCAGGAGGCTACATCAAAACTTCCCCCTCAAGCAGTATTCTGACACCTATGCTTTTATGTTTTACGATCTTGCTAAACAACAAGTAACAAATTTAATGCTATTTCTTAAGATCTGTAGTCTGTCTCATATGTTTTTGAAATGTTGGCAGTCTTTTGGAGATGGAGTTACTTTGAGCTAGAGTTCCTTCTGGTTTTTTAAAAACTGTTTCTCAAGGTCATGAACCCAGCTACCTGGTGTTGGACAGATTGCTCCAGGAAGTTATTTTTGTATAGTTACTTGTTTGTCATAAATTCTGTTCAAGAAATATCGCTGTTTTTCTTAGCGATTAGTGAACTACAGCCACCTGCCACCTAAGATACAGTGGAATTATGAAATGTTTGCCCACAGATGGGCATTGGAAGAAGGCTAATTAGTAGATGAGTGTCATCGGTTGGAAGGAGCTGAAAGACTAGAAGTTTTTCTGAGAAAAAAACCATTATTTGCTACTTGGGTAAAAAGCTTGGAATTTATACTAACTAACTTCTTTATTGCTGTTTGACATTCAGCCAGTGGTGCTAGCAAACACATTTATTTTCAAACATTGCATTTTTTGGTATTTTCCATTCTAGACTATTTTCCCGGTAGTTTTCAGTTTGGTGACTTTAGTCAGTCTAATGAGAGTAATATGGCAGGTGATGCTCCATTTCTCCTTCGCTGTAATCAGGACATGAAAGTCTACTGAGATCAGGTCCCTCTGAATGTGTGTAAAAAAAAAAATCCAAACCAAACAATAAACCCAAACTTCCATCATTCAAGAAATCTTGGAAGCTGAAGATGAGCTTGTGAGACTGATAGTTGGTTTACCACAAACTTAACAGATTTTAACGGCTATTACACCGGTTAATTTTGTTTATTAAACTTGTTTCCTAGCTAAATTTATGCCTCACTTGCTCAATCTTGTTGCCTGGTGCTTGTCCTGATCACCCAATCTAATCTTTGCTTTTCTAGACTTTGGCACAGTTCCTAGCAATATTTGCTGCACAGACTTTTGGTTTGGTGGAATCAATTTCTTCCCCATTTCCTGACCTTATTTGCCCTGGCCATGGGTACCTTCTCCATCCCATCTCCATTTCTGATTCCATTTTGTCTGACCATTTGAGCCCTAATAGTGTTAAATGTGCACATATGCTATTTAATAAGTAATTTATTCTGTACACTGCCTTTCTGCTTATCCTGTCAAAATAGAATTGAAAAGATGAAATGATTAACAGATTTTAAAGCATACAAACCTGTAATTTAATTTCTGACTCAACAGTTCAGTCATAACCTGACTCCATAAAAAAGAAAAAGTCATGTGCCATAGGTAGTTGAGGTCAGGTCATCCCTCATAAGTGAGTGGCAGTGTTTTCTTTATATAACTGTCACTCCTAAAAAAGGCTTTGTTAGACAGTATTCAGAATAAGGCTCAATGAATCACTGCCTCTCTAATAACTGAGTAGGAATTGTACTGCAGACAGGAAAGGAAAATAAAAGAGGGAAGCAAATATGATCAGTGACACTACTTTATACTCTACTTCATTAATTAATCAAGTTATATGCATATATGGGAGGCTGTTGAAAAAAATAAAGCAAGCAGATTCTGCTTCAGCGTGCAAATAACACACACCTTTATATCTGTGTTTCCAGCTGCCACTGAAAAAAATGCTTTGTTCTCTGTCGGAGCCGTGGCTGAAATAAATGTAATTCGGCTGAAAATCAAGCTGACATTGGGTCAGCTAACTGCTGAAAAGACTGGACAGTAAAGTAGATATATTCTTGCATCTTTCATCAAGGATATATATTTGCCCTTAGCTAACTTAGGTCACCAGCTTCAAGGTTGACCTTGGGCTGAACATTAAACTGCAAGAGCACCTTTTGTCTGATGCTCAGAGACTAAGATTATTTCGTTTTTATATTATTTCAGAACTTTCACTGACTATATGATGAACTTGGTGTGACTTGGCATGATGGGGATTTTAAAATCCCTCCAGAAACTAAAGCTTGCTAGATGGTGGCCTGCTTCTTCACCTACTTGTCTTTTTCCTATAGGCATATTAAATATATGTTTCTTCTGTGAAGGACAGTACATATTTCCAAGCTTCTGATAATATCCAATAGAATAATGTCATTACTAACCATGGAAGTCCTGACCTCACCTCCCTGAATCTTTTAAGGAATTTTATCAGTCACTGAAGACACCTAAACCTACTTTGGCTTTTGGTGAAACTTAAGAGACTCGTAGGTTAGTTTTTCATGGAAGGAACACTGATGTGATAATTTTTTATACTTCCAGCTTTCATGTCAGACTGTGAAAGTCCCTCCAACCAGTATAAAAAGGCAGGCATAGACAAGACATTTATACTGTGATTATTCAAACAATTCTATTTGAATGTCATTACAGTTATATTCTTTTTTATAATTTCTTGCTTGTTTGCTGAACTGCTAAACATCTATCAACAAGGATGCTCCTTCAGTGAAAGAATTAAAATTTTGGATTCATTTTAGTCAACAAGTACTAGAGTTAGTACACTTGTTCTAAGCGAAGCTTGTATTCTTATGAAAGGGCAGGGTAAGGTTTTGGCCCAAGAAATGGTAAGGCTGTGTCACTTAGATGTGGCAAGACAACATGCAGAAAACTTGGAGTAAGAATTAGAATCAGTTGATGCAGAAATTTGAAACAGAATTGAAGCAAGAGAGCTGGTCTTCAAGGGCTTCAGAGAAGAGATTTCCATGACAACAGAATACTTAGGTATGCAAATTAAGAAACAAAGCATCTTAAAAATTAATCAGTTAACACACCTCTGTTTCATAGGATAAAACCTGAACAATTCAGCAGCACTAGTTCTGTAAGAGAAATGGGGATAAGGAGCAGAGAAAGTAGAGCTGTTGCTAGCCAAATCTCCTTCTCACTTAAATCAGTACTACTCTTTTAATCATACAACGTAAGGATATGTATGTAAAGATGATACTTCAAAACTTATAGTAATGTATTGTGACCATATCAAAAGCTGTAGGCTGTGCTCAGCAGGTCCTCTATATAGCAGCTCAAACTTTTTAACAATAGTTTCCACTAAATTCTTCATAAAACTGCCTTAATATTTCAGTACCTTAGAAGATAGAATTTTTTCCCTACATTTTAACTACTTTGCTGCAATGTAAATTCCTTTCTCCTGTCAGACTGCTATAGGCCATACAGAACAACTGAAAACTGTCTTCCTTGGAGCAACCATCTAAATGTGAAAGGTTGTTACCATATTCTGTAAGTTTTCAGGATACAATAAATTATGTTTATTGTAGAGGCTTTTGTTATTATATATGCTATGTTATGTAATCTCTGAGTAAGCACTGTAGCTCTCTTCCTATGACTCATGCTGTAGTATGGATTTTGTATTATGTTCAGGAGCTTTACTAGTTAAAAGGAAGGAAAACATATATATGATTTATGATCACAGAGCTCTTATGATCATAGAAATCACATCACATAATTCACAGACTTATCAAGCTATGCCTTAAAACATTTATTTCACCTTTCCTCCCATTTGTTTTGGAAGGATATTCCAGTACTTGAATTCTTTAATGCTTAGCAACTTTTGCTTAATATACAATCTAAATTTATAGATTATAGATTATACCATTTGTTCTGGTGCTTGCATTGACTTTTAGCTGAAATAGCTATTTTTCCCCTCACTGTTTTTTTACTTGTCTGATATATTTATATAGCAACAATATGTCCTCTGGGACTTTTTCATAGGAGGATGAATAAGCTCCTTCAGTCTCCCCACACAGATTGGGATCATTCAAAAAAAAAAGTATTGCTGCTATCAAAAAGAGACTTTGGCTGTATGTCTCTGTATTTAGATGCACTAACAAAAGATGAGATTACTGTCTTTCCATATTTCTGTAGATGAATCATTAGTGCCATAAATCTAATAATCTTATTCCCTGGAGGAAAAATTATAGCAACAAAAATGCTTTAAAACATTCTGAAATTTGTTAAATTTGTATTATTAATGATTTCTTGATATTCTATGAACTGGCTTTTGAGTTAGCTAAGACTCCCTAGACTTTCATTCTTAAAACCCTATCATCTGGCAACTCTGTGGATGTGGATTTAAAAATGGAAAATATGAAGCACTGCATTCAGTTACATCCTGTTGTTGGCTGTACAGAGCACTACTGCTCTCTGATACCCACTAGCTGAACATAAGATCCATTACTCTTTCTGCTGTTATTCAGTTTTTCATGAGAAATGATATGTGAGGTAAATAGGAAAGGGAAAAGGAAATAGAGGGAAAGAAGGCAGAGAAGCAGAGTAGAAGGGTTTACTGCAGCAGAATTACCTGATAAGAATGGAGGACGAAAACCAATGGGAAGTCAACGCACAGCTGAAGGTAAAACTGTCAGAAAAACTGCTGAGAAATTATGCTGCTGTAAACTGGCTCAGTCTAGGTACTGTCCTACGCCAGGGTCAGCTCAGGGGGGTTTCTTGCTGGCTTTTTGTTTAGTTTTTTTCTTTTTTCTGTCTCTTCTGTGCATAGTGCAGATCACTATGAGCTGGTATTTCACACAAGGTCTTAAAGACCATGATCTATTTTATATCAAAAACCTATGGATTTTTTCCCCAAGAACACAGGATAGCTACAGTATAATTGGCCAATATTTTTCTTCACCCTACACCTGTCTAAAGCGCTGTTTTTCAGCTGTGTGTCCTCTGAAGTTGGCAACATTTCAGCAGTAGGTGAATTTGCTCCCAGCATGCTTTTATCTTTAAAACATTTGTGATTGTCAGGCTAAGAATGAGGTGCTTAAAAACTACAGTGCCATTATTTTACGTGACGTTTATGTAAATATGAAACTATATATATGGGCTCAGGTTTACTAATGAAATAACTTCAGTGACAGCCTGATAATGACAACAAACAATTCAACAGCAATTTAGATAAAGGGGTACAGATTATGCCAAGGAAGTCTCTAAGCAGCACATCAAAGTCATGCTGAATATTACATGTGCTTTTTAAAAATCTAACCTTGCATTAGGTTGCAATGACTTCTAAAATATCTGTAGTTTGGCTATTCTAAACCATGAATCACAGTTAAAATGACATATAAAACTACAAGACCCTCACAAATCAAAACCTCAAATGTCCAAATACTGCCACTCAATAATCAAGGCACTCCAGTCACCCGGAGCACACTGAGGTGAAGCCAACAAACACAGATACAAAAACCATCCAGATAGATTTAAGGTCTGAAGGAACTGAGTACCTCCCATTGTCACTGAGGGAAGGGTGGGCCCATACTTCCCTGAGTTTTATTTTAAAAGCCCCAACAAAGAAGTCAATCCATATCTTGGCTAATTTACATGTGGAGACAACATTTAAATTGGAAGGTTTAATAATAAATAAGTGTTTTCTCTGCTCTTTTTGTTTACCACATATAAATTCTGACTTGTTTATTCATTTATGGTAAGTCAAATTGCTTCTGACCCCTAGAGAACTTATTACAAAATTTTAAAAAACAAATTGGTTTTCAAGGAAAGTAGGCTCTCACCTTTCCTCTCACCTTTTCAGTAATGAGGTAGAGTAATACTAGCAGCGAATTTTGCCAAGTGCCTTCATTGTTTCTTGCTATTTATTTCTGTGCAGGGTAAGGATACACAGTGCCCAATGTTCTTTTGAAGAAATGTCCTGGTTAAGGTTTAATAGGCACAAAAATCAGAATATTCAAGATTACTCCTTCTGAAAGCACTGGTAGTCTCTAAAACTTCATGTGCTAACAGGAAATCTTGAAGCTCCAGTGTTTCAGACACAGGTAGTTTGTTAATAGTCTGTGACATCTTTTCTACACCTACAATCTCATTTTGCATTTTGAATTCTTCCATATCCACCCTGTAGTGGGTTAGACCCAGATGGCAGCCAAGCACCTCCACACTAACTCACTTACCCCCCACCCACAGTGGGACAGGAGAAAAAATAGGAAGAACAAGACGGTGAAAACTTGGAGGTCAAAAGAAAGACAGAGATCACTCAGCAGCTATTGTCATGGGCAAAACAGACTTGGAGAGTTTCACTTAATTTATTGACTATCAACATAAATATTTAATTACTGACTTGGGTATTGGGAAATAAAGAAGAAAAACATTTAAACATTTAAGGAAAAAACATTTCCTTCCCCTTTCCAGGCTCACTCCAGACACTTCTTTCCCATCTTTGTTCACACTGCAGGTTACACTCCGTGAGATGATGGGCACTGCAGGTAACTGAGGTCAGTGCATAGTGGTTTCTGTCTACTTCTCCTTGTTTCTCACTCTTTTATAGAGCTGCTCTTTCATTATTACTTATTTCTCTGTTCTGGCTTGGGTTTAACCATGAGCCATAGTCTTTTCATCGTGTAAATTCTCCAGCATGGGTCTCCCCTGGGCCTTGGTCCCTTTGGGAAAGTACATGCTCCACCATGGAGCACCTCTCTCTCATTTCCACCCCCACTCCCCTCCCCTTCAATATTTTGTGCCCCTCCTTAAACATATTTTCCTCAAGGTGCCTTCAAGTTGGCTGATGGGCTCAGCTGTGCCCTGAGGTGGGCCATTTGCAGAGATGCCTGGAGCCAACCATCTGGCACAGGGCAACCCCAGCTTCTCCTCAGAGAGACTGCAGCCCTTTTCCTACCCCTCCCCCCCAACAACACCTTGTCACTAACACCCAATGCACACTCCACAACAGGGTGCCAGAGGACTCTCAAGGATTGGTTTATATCAAGTACTTTTATCACAGACGCTAAATATTTGAGTACTGCCAAATTATGATTATTATTTTGTGGTTTAAAGTAAAATAAAATAAATAAAATACACTTCTGAGAACGAAAATACTCTTAGAAATGTATTGTAGCACAAAGAAGAGTGTCTTTCTCATGCCTGAATAAAAAATAGCAAAATGGAATTTTATTACTTTTTGGAAAAAGAAGAATATTTGTCCTAGAAGTAAGTAACAGACTGATTTAGCTGGATGGTTTTCCTTGTGAAAAACATTGGAACTGACACGCAGTATAAGCTTAATGACAAATTCTTCTGGGAATCAAAAAAGCTCCCACCTAGAGGATCATTCTCCAGCAGACGAAGCACTGGCTTCTCTGGAGGCCTAGAAAGTAACATGGACATGCTGAAACCTTCTGGCTTATATCTGTTCTGTTTGACTGCTTAATTATAAATTATTTAGTTCCTTAGTGCAAATACGATTTGGGTAGCTGAACTACTGTGTTAGCCGTCCCAAGACCAGTGGGGGATTAGAAGAAACTGAAAGGACTAAATCTTTGAGTATTGCTACACTTTCTGAGTCTGAGCCTTGTCTCATTCACACAAATAGGTAGGAAAAAAATCTGACAGGTCCGCCGTCACAGGAAGGTGCTACCACTAGAAATCACGAATATGATGAATATCTCATATTCACAAAATATTATTTTATTTTCTCTTTTGGGTAAAAAATGCCTCCTTGATCATTAGTCTAGCTTTAACACTTAATTTTATATACTACATATTTTAAACAGCTGAGGAAATCTGAGCTTGATTTGGACATGCTGAATCATAGTGAAGTTAAATCTTTCCAATTAGTTTACATTTGAGGCTAACAGAAATATGCTGATTCAGATACTAATTGAGGAAATCAGACGGAAACTAAATCAACTATTTCAAGAGGAAGAAATTAAAATTTTAACACAGGTGATGGAAGAAATCTTTAGCCATACATGTACCTCTTAAATATATGCTCAAGGTAGAATTAGCAGTTAGCTCCAAAATAAATACTTGAAATAAATAAAGAAGAAAGGAAGGAGTAATATATTTTGAAAAGTAGAAACTAGAATGAAACTCTATATTCACAGAAATATAATTATATATCAAAATGTAATTATATAGAAGGGATGAAATCACAGTTGATGTCAATTTTTACTGGATGTTATATAGAACAGATACGTGCGCTTGACACGCTAATTGGAAGAAACCAAATCAGGTTTGGTAAACAATAAAGAATTTGCCCTTTAAAACAAATTTGGGAAAACTCCACAATCTGATATCTATTTTGTTTTACACACAACATCAAAATGACACATATTGAATCTGTATGTCTGTCAATTAGTGCCAATGATTGTCATAACGTACAGTTAGATAAAATTAAACCAGATGTTCACTGGCTGAAAATCTGCACAGTTCTATTATTGCTATAATTCCTATGAAGTCAAATGATTACATACAACTGCATTAACTGAGGATTTGTCCACTGATTTTCTAAATAGGTTTTCATTTTATGTACTGCACCCCTAATTGGTAAGTAAATGGTAAATAATATCATAAAATCTAGAGCTCACAGGCAGTGGTGGTGAAAAAGGAAAATAGGTAAGAGAAGGTAAGACTAGGTAAAAGAAAACTAATACGTCTAAACGGCTAAGAAGTGGAAAAATTCAAAAGGATGTTTGGGAAAGACTGGCTTTTTCCAAGAAAAGTATTTAAATCCTGAAAGAAGTATGCAGAGGGAATCGATCAAACTACTTCAAGCAAGGCCCATAAAGAAAAACAGGAGATGGAGAGCAGGTGGATGAAACTAAAGACAGCAAGCAGAAAAATAAAGAAGGTGAGCTTGAGAGAAACATGCAGATTTATAGAGATGACTCCATTTACTTTGGTCACTTTCTTTTTATTTTGCCTCAGATACAACTGATCATAGAGAAGTCACACACTACCTTTTCTTTACAAACTTGGTAGACACTTCTGGAGCTTACGTTCTGTGCTGAGCTGCATACCTGCAATCCTAAGACACAAGATGAATGCCTAGCTTAACTGGCAACTGCAAAGGTATTTTTGATGTATTACTGCTGCTGCTGCCTTAGTTCACTCTGTTATGACCAGCTGCTCATATATTTGGAGTTTTTCATAACTCATGGAGTTCTGCTACAACATTTGGGTAGAGCAGAAACAGCAAAGGGAAGTGACAGCCATAAATCAGAATTGTCTTACTCTGTAAATTACATATATATGTGACAAG
Source organism: Psittacus erithacus (assembly GCA_009867235.2). Classification (NCBI taxonomy): domain Eukaryota; kingdom Metazoa; phylum Chordata; class Aves; order Psittaciformes; family Psittacidae; genus Psittacus; species Psittacus erithacus. The sequence continues at coordinate 21,119 of WYDI02012657.1, forward strand.
GACTCCTGAAAAAATGTGATAAATTACAGTTTTCTCTAAGGTTAGCTCTTGATAACAAGGAAGCTCAAATCCTGATAATGAAACCAAATGCAGATGCCTCAAATGCCCTTTCCCTTCCTCTTAAGCACAGCAGCCAAATCAGTCCTGGTATCACACAGTTTCAGTGGAAATCCATTAATTTCCTCCAGCACTGTTCGAAGTGTCTGACTACATAATTTCTTGCCTGGTGTTATTTCTGTGCTCCACATGTGGTTTCTTAGAATTTCATATCCTATAGCATACTTTACCGTAATTTGATCAAATATAGTTTTGTCAGAAAAAGAAAGGGCTTGATACACTGTGGGCATGTTCCTTCCGATCTGAGCTGATGGCCGTCTTGGTGGTGGTGCTTGCCGTGCTGGCAAGCAAGACGGCAAATCATAGCAGGCTTTACCCCGACAGAGGTAACGGCGCAGCGCAGGTGGGACGGGGACTCCCCCGGGCCGGGCCCCGTATAGGTCAGCATCCCGGGCACCCTGCTGTCCAACAGGTGATGCGGAGAGCACCTGTGTGCAGCCGCGGAACAGACCGGGTCTTGCTCAGGGCTTTCCATACGGCTGCTCCCGCTCCCACCGACGGCTCCACACTCCCACGTCGGCCCGGGGAGCAGATACCGGTCCAGCCCCGAGGAGGGGGACAACTGTGGGCAGGAGTCAGCAGCCCTGTCACTGCAAAGGCAGTCAGGCAGCACAAGGAGCCAGGGCTCAGCCCCCTTTGCTCGGCAGGGAAGAGCTGAGGTGGCGACCCAGAACCCCACACCGCCACGGGCGGCGGGGTACATGGCGGAGCAGACGTCGCCGCCGAGGCGGAGCCTCGTCCAGCTCCGCCGCTCCCGGCCCCGCCTCGCCCCGCTCCGCTCCACCGCGGCCCCGCTCCGGCTCTCGCGGCCCCGGCGCGGCCGTGCTGCCGCGCTCCCCCGCTGCGTCGCGCCTCGCTGCGGCTCTAGGCGCCTCCTGCCTCCCAGCATGAATGTGAGGCGGGTGGAGAGCATCTCGGCGCAGCTGGAGGAGGCCAGCTCCACAGGCGGTAGGACGCGAGTGGCGTGGGGGCACGAGGCTTTGTTTCCTAGTTATTTTGGGGTCTTGCCCTCCACCTTTAAGCAGCAAGTCTTGCAACTTGGCGTGGGGTGGGGAGGGGGGAGCTGCCTGCTTGCACGGGGTAAAAGCGTCTGTGCTCTCAAAACTGTGTGTATGTGTCTATGGGGACAGTAAGCAAACGCTTAATGCCTGGGATCTCGGGCTGAGAAACGTTCAAGTCTTTGCGAAGCGCGCCGTACGGTGCCTGCTGTCACCTAACTGGTACTTTTGCCTTTGCTGAAATGACCTGGAGCAGGGTATGAACCTCCCAGGCAAAACATGCACATACTTTCTAGTTACCAACTCCCAAGAGGTAATTTTGATCAGTCCTACTTAACACCTGTCTGCTTTTTACCTTTCTGATGCTTAAGTAACAACTCTGTGACAGAAACGAGGTTCTTCTAATAAGCCAAAGGCTGGCTGGTGCCTTTCTCTTCTCTGTGTTACACATTGCGGTTGCACATTGACCTGTGCAAAAGAACTCTCATTTTAGGGAGGAGAAAAGAGAGATTTGCTGTTCTCCATGGTGACTGTGATGCCTGGAGTGTTTGAGTTTTCTTCTAGCATGGGTGGGAAATGAGTTATGCAGAAATTCCTTGGGTGCAATGTGTGTAGCATGATGTTGTTGAGGAAGATGCCCAGTTCAGTGCAGCTGGTTAAGCAGAGGATGGTTGGACAGGTAATGAAAAACTTGCAAAATAGCCAGTCAAAATCAGGATAAACTTGTTTTCTAAGAAAAGTTGGAGAAGTATGTCATGCTTCCTGCTGTGTTGCTGGATTTCTCATAAACTGTGTGATGCCAGTGTAGAATAGCAGTCTTAGCGTCAAGTTGCTTGAAAGACCAAGTGGACCCAGCTTTATTGCTTTATTTCTGATGCTTCAGAATAGTCTTTTGCATGCTGAAAGTGGCTCACAGCCACGTGTCCTCTGTTGGATTATACTTGGTTTTTCTCCTTTGGTAATGTCTCATGGGTAAGAGCTTGTAGCCCTTCAGATAGGATACTAGATCAGTTGCTTTGGAGATACGGAACTTTTGTAATTGCCTGTGCAATTAGTTTTAGACTATCAGCTCAATTGTTTAATCCATCTTTGCATTTCTTTAAAGCTTCAGAAAAAAAAAAAAAGGCATACTTAGTCATTTTGATTATTCATCAAGGGACTCAGTAAACAAAGCGACGTAGTGATACTTCTCACTGCTTTTTAGATCCAACCCCCCATTATAATTAAGACTTTTTCCTCCACGTGGCACTGTCAGCCTTACAGCCCTAGTTAGAGACCTGAAAGTCAAGTCATTTTTCTGTAGCATAATGATACATCATCAGTGACATCACTGGGCAGGCTCTTAGCTACACCTGTGCAATCACCATGCAGGACTGTTTGGGCTGAATAACACTAAGGTCATAATTCAGACATAGTGGATTTGCACAACTGCTATTGAGGAATAATTTGGTTTATGGATTGTTACTATAGATGCTGAAACATAAAGAGAGTTTGCAGCTTAATGTTTTATCTTATAGATAGCAGTAACAGGGAAGTGTCTATATGAAAATTGAGTAAATATGATCTAAATCCATGTCATACAAATAATATGAAATATCAGGATGATATTTTTACAGAAAATGTTTTCAGTTGAACTGTGTATTATATGTGTTTTCCATTCTGGTTCTCTTGATACGCTTGCCTTATAGCTTTTTGAAATTAATGACAACTTTAACTCACTTTGCACTTGTAATGGTGAGCTGTAGTAAGATGCACTTTTGCACTGTTTCAAAATAAAAAGCTAAATCTAACTGAAACATGAGTTACTGTTGGAGAAACATTTCTCAAAAATAAATTCTTATGCCAGAAATGGCACATGGAAAGATAAAACAACAGAGCTAAGATCAACCCTCAACTTGCATCTCGTCATTAGCTTGATGAGATGTGAAGCTAACAAGTGTCTAGCTTTACTGCTCTGAGCTTTCTCCTTATGAGAGTATTCGTCTTCCCAGTTTGTCCCTTTTTCATCTACACTTCTCTTTCCACCCTTCCTTTATCTAGCTCTATCCATTCAGGCTCCTAAAATTTTAATTTGCTTTCACTGCCATTAGCATTTCTGAATGTTGGGGTTGGTTAAGGAGGAAGAATTTGGTGGATTTTTTGCCTCATTATTTCTCTTCAAATAGAAACAGTGCTTAAAATGTTAGTTACTTTTAAATGGTAATGCCTGCAGTAGAGCTGTTACAGGGATTTTATGGTAGTGCATGAGAGTCAGAAAATGAAACCGTCAGAAATGCAACTGTTCCCCTGTTTCAGCTTTCTAAGTGAAATAAAGCCCAAGTACACATGAGCAGTTTAAATTTAGAAAATTATTAATGACAAAGGAAACATTTTGTACCTTTTAAGGAGTAATGACTCCCTTAACCTGCTCTTCCTCTGTATTTACTCTATTGCAACTTACTGGGCATCTTCTCCATTCAAGCTAATGTCAGTTGCAGCAGCACTGAGAGTTGTTGAATTCTCTCTTCAATACTGAGCCATTGTAAGGGTGAACCTTTTCATCCTTCTGCCCCATGAGACAGACTTTGTCAATGTCTTATCTGTGAGGATGTTCTGTTTGTGCTGGTGATAGCCAAAACTCATCTGCTGCTGAGTGAAGGCAATGAAGTGTTTGGCAAAATGAGAAGAGCACAGGGAGATTATCAGGAAAAGTTTGTATGGGTAAGAATAAGTTTAACCACAAGGTGTCCCATGGGTTCAGTATCTAGGACGAACTTAAGCCATTGGGAATACTGTTATGAATAAGATGCTATCATGGCAACTGGTTGCTTTGCTTTAGGGTGTTGTGAATTTAGAAGGGGGATTGTGCTGACCAGTATGCCCTTCATGGATTTTGTAAATATTTCTGTTATTTGAAAAGGAGTAATTTATGACACATTTGGAAAATTTTCTCTGACCAGATGGGGCAGTTGCAAATTCTGCATGTCAGGTAAGAGGCTGTGATTTCTTAAGCATGTGCAGAAGATGGACCAAATAGTACTATTGAGAAGTGCTTATCCAACTTTAAGTTTGCTTGAGTTTGGTATTCTCTGTCATATCTCTGAGAGATCCTTGTGCAATAGTGTTCACTGTTGCTTTCAGTGAGTGGTGTGCTCTTGTTGCTTGAGGAATAGGAATCTATTCTATTCTATGAATTCTTAGAAGACAAAAGAAGTAGGGCTAGAAGGGCAAGAAACTACATATGGGAAAAGCTGAACATAGGAATTTAGGAAATAGGAATTTAGAGATGCTGAGAAAAATAATGAAAGTGAGGAGAAAGTGCTATGGAAAACAATTACAGGAAGAAAGAAGTGAGAGAAGGGAAATGTGGCAGCAGCTTCTTACATACCTTGAGAAACCACTAATGTTAAACAAAAGTATGTCCTATTGAGGGATATTGGAATCCTGTTATGTATTGGACCAGCCCCTGTTGGGATTCATCTGAACAATGGAAAGCAGGCAGTGACTTTTCAAGTGATTTCTACCAGTGCTCGTATCAACATGAGAGCTGTGGTTTGTCTAGCAGCTCCGTCCGTAAGATGTGCTGTCAGTCAAGAGTTAGTCACTTTTTCAGCTAATGATCTGTTGCTCCTAAACACTCTTCATGTCTTCCTAGGTATAAAGACCTTCTGGCCATTTTATCTTACACGCTTGATCCTTGGTCTCTGCCCTGAGCCTTCAATAACATGGATATGTTCTCATTGAGGAGCCATGATCAGCTAGAAATGCTGCTTCCAAATGCCACATGTTACTGTGAAAGTTGCAAATCCACAAGGGAAAGAATAAATTTAATAGACTCGTGATATAATAAAGCAGGAAATAATTGATGATTTGAAAGAAGTGGCTGTGACATAAGCCTCTGTGTAAAATTTGGTCTCTGCCTCCATTTCCAATTCCTGTATTCAGTGAACATGTGAAGCGGTAATTATATACAGAACTCTAGTATAGAGGATCATATATGATATGAATGCTGACAATGCTTTGGCTTTCCATCAATATCAATTTTCTATCAAAATAAGATATCAATTTGCACAAAATCCAGCTTTCCTTTTCATTATTCTCTATTTCAGGGTTACTACCCATGCTCAGAGAGTTGATACATAAGTAACTAAACATCTGGACAAATTTCAGGTATATTTGGCTTAAAGAGCTGACTCTTTCCAGGTCTTTTTAGGTGTTGTGAAGTATATAGAGGCATATATGGTATTTAGCAGTTAGTGTGGCCATAAGTAGCTAGGGCTTGTTATGAAAAGCTTTTACAGTGTATCATATAAGCACTTAGGACTCATGCTTTGGGTTGGAGCTGAATATTTGATCTGTGCAGCATTCATCTGTAATTCAGTAATCTATCCCATCTCAGCTACTCAGTTTGCCATTGTGATTTATTCGTAATCTTTGGCACTTGAAAAAGAAAGTATCTAAAAATACAACAACGTCTGATTGCTCCACTATTTTGTAGATATGTGCATTCTTGCTAGGCTGTCCTGTTATCATTCCCCCCACAATTCTGCTTGTCCTCTATTGCAAGAACTGAAATAGACTTTATTAGAAACCTTGCTTGCCAAATGAACACTGGCCATGTATTGTCTTCTATTAGCAGAGGCCACTACTCCTATTTGAGATGAGAGAGAAAACATTGGCACAAAGTTGTGGACTGGGCCAGGAGCCAAATCAGTTTTTCAGTAGATGTAGTTAATGCAATGTGAACTAAGTAGGATTCTCTTATTTATTAGCTTGGGCCTATTCTGGGGTGTAAGGAGTGCAGATATAGAAACCTTCTTTCTTTGGTGCACAGTGTGGCAGCATACCTGGAGATCGTTAATGGCAAGGTTAATGGGCTAGTTTATCTCCATAATGTTTGGTCTGAACTGTAATGTGTGGTTGTGTCAAAAGTAAATGGATAAAAAGTAGACATAGGAGTTAATTTTTGATAGTAGTTATCCTTTCCAAATCCTTTTCTCTGACAAGATCTTTGCTTGCTATTGCTTTGATCATTAGGCAGTATTTGGCTTAGATTTCCCACTAAGTACACCAGATGGAATGTGGAAGAGATGCAAAAATGTATGGAATATATATTTATGTATATTTTTTGGAGTCTATAACTATGGAAAGCATGGAATCCAGTTATTTTGTGATATTCTTAATTATTATTTTGTAATTGTACTACAGGAGTCTTGTGATCACATAGATCATGGTTTGGTTTGCGTTTTTTTTTTTTCTTTTCATTTTCCATTCTCACACTCAACAGGAGGAATGATTTCTGTGTTATCACCTTCATGCTTGCAGCAGCAGAGGAGTTTGGGCTCTAGACTTACTGCTATAAATTTGAGAGGTCTGTAGACAACTATAAACTGGCAGCAGTTTAATACATGTGGTTGGGTTGAAAGTGTATTGAATCCATCTACCTCTAAGAATAAACCCAAACAGAATAAAAGCTGTAGAACTGAACGTATACTGTGTTTTATTTCTGGCAGCCCAGAAGAGACTTAATATGGTAATAAAAGGAGCTTTCTGTCAGAGGTCTGAAAATATTGTGTTGCTCTTCTATATTCTTTTTCACCTATAAACTGGATTTCTTTAGATTTACAGCTTATAGTTGTGATCGCCTGTTTTATGTTTATAATTTATGCTGCAGCAACACAAACAGTGGAGTAAGAGTCATAGACGCTTATGTCCACTGGAGAAAGGCATGATAATAGGGAACTTTTAGCCATAAACGTTTCTCACTGTTAAGAACAACAAATTACATTTAAATGCTTGGACTTTGTCATAGGAGAAAATATCTTTACTTTTATGCCAGATGTTTTCACCAAATAAAGCGTAAACGCAGAAGCTTTCCTGAGCACAGTGAAATGTCTAGCACTATACAGCACTTTATTTCAGTATGCCACAAAACTGTCTAAGTGGTGACAGTACAGGAGTGTTGAATGACATTAAAGGCTTTGAGTGTCCTAAGACATAGACTACTAGGTAGTTGCTATATTTCATGCAATCAGTAAGAAAGGTTTTGTTATTTTAATGACAGAATAAAAGAACAATTTTACCAACACATTGTCTTGTTCTCACAATTTTCAGTTACCTTTCCAGCAGAGAGAGTTTTTATGGACATCACTATACTCAGAAGGCTTTAGTAAAACAGATATTTCTATTGGTTTTGAACCAAAGTTTACTTTTGTTAATAAACATGATGAAACATTTGGATTTATTAGAAAGGTAAACAGCAGTCATAAAACGTGATAATGGGTCTGATTCTTCATACTGTGGATTTTTTTTATCCTTGCCAAAAGTGGGAGCAACCAGAACAGCTCTTCATCACAGCAGTTCATTTGACTATCATGACTATTCCCATAAATCCTTTGAGAACTATGGGAATAATTGCATCGAATAAGGATTTTGGCCCTAATATTTCTGAAAATCAGGAGAACACTACATCTGGAACTAAAACGCAGGCCAAGTTTATGTGATTCCATGTAAAGGAAGGAAACTGCTGTGCTGGAAATCCTTAAAAGTAATTAAAAGTTTTATAGCTCTGATATATCTTGAAATAAAGTCAAATGACCAAAACTTTTTATTGAATCATTCACCTACATGCTTTACTGTAAAATGAGCAGCACATTTAGGCACCCGTTCTCCAGTCTCATAGTATCTGCACAATACAATAATATGGAGGCTTTCATAATTTGTGCAGCCTGACCAGTGTTGCCAAAGGTGCACTCACTGGACCGGTGTTGCGCTAATGTACTGTCTTCTGGCAGTGGGAAATGCTGACCCTAGTTGTGCTGGTACTTTGCTATTTGAAGACTCCTTGAGTCAAATCTCTAACGTTTTTTTTTCAGTAAGAAATTCTGCTTTCTGTGCACTCTCACATAAATGTTTCTGGTAATCTGTACCAACTGATTTCCAAATCCTTGAACAGTTTTATTAAATAGAAGAGAGACAATATGATTCAGATGAAATCATTAAGTCACTGGAGGCATGGAGTCTGCAATATTGACAAATATCCCTTGTATAGAAATCAATACTGCTGATTTCTTTAAAAAAAATATTTATTTTCTTGGTTGTGCTCCAAAACAGTCTTTAATTATTTAGTTATAAGAGTTATTATGTATGTTCTGTTGATGTGTGTTTTCACTTTAAGTACCATTAATGTAACAAATACATTACATTGTATTCTACATCACAAGCATTTATCAATTTATCAGTAGAGTGTGATTTAATCAGTTTTCAAGAAGCTGGGGAAAAATTTGCAAAATATGTGTAATTCTTACTTTAAAATTATATATAGTTATTTAACTTAGGATTTTTAATTATATTACAGTGTATGCTATCATAAAAACATATTGAAAGACAACCTAGCACCAAACAAAAGATAAATATGGTGTGATGAAAAGAACTATCCTAAATGCATGGAGTAAGTTGGAATATAGGAAAAACACAGTTTAGCATTTATTTTTCAATTTTAACATACTTACCTGATGCAGTTTGAAATGATGATCTGAAAGTGACACTCTGTGTAACATCTGTCAGGTACATGCATTATTGCAGCTGGCTATGAAGATTAGGCATTTTATAGTATGTAGAGATATCTGTGCACATGCTAAGTACAATAAATTCAAAATCTGTATCACTTTTTCAAGATTCTCGAACCAGTACTACTACAGTGCTTTTTTTGCATGAATGTTATTGCTTGTAGTTTCAGAGAACAGGCTAGAAAGGAGTGACCTTTTTTGAGACTGTTTGCTTTGGAATGTGCCAAGTGTGTTGTACCAACTGCTGCTGGGTGTTCTGCAGCCGCGGGTACCCCCTCCATGTCCAGGTGCTGCGGCGGGCCAGGGAAACCTCTGCATACACACACAGTTAGCACCAGTCATAGGAGGGACATGCTGTACGTGTGCACGTGGTTTCCCAGTGCGGATGGGTGTTGGGAGAATGAAAAGTGGGCTGTGGGATTGCAGTCCCTGCCAGAGCAGGAAAAAAAGAGGAGAAGAAAAAGATCGAGAAATGCCTTTCATGTGTGTGACTTCAGTGGTGTCTGAACAAGCCAACTCTGAGATCTGCTGTTGTGTTACCTTTTGCTGGGGATAAATGAATTATGTTTATCTTAAAATAATTAGGGGAAAAATCAGTAAACATCCTCTTCTGAAGCAATATAAAAGATGTATATCAAGCGGATCAAGCCATAGAATCATGTTTTATTGTGTGCTGCTAATAGTATGGTAGGTGTTTCCTTGGATCACTCTCAGTCTTGAGTTTTGACAGTGTAGCTGGTTTTAACCAGGTGATACCGAGACGTCCTTAAACATTCTGGCCATTGACTTGTATTCCACTGCTCAGTAAGTAAATGGTACCCTGTATACCTGATGATTCACTCTTTCTATTCTATGTATCATTTTCCATCTTGATTTATTGACATTTGAGGTTATTTTGCTGTGTTCTCAGATGCAACGTTATAGAAAGTATCACAGGTTGTAATGCTGTCTATAGAGAAAGATAAATCTAGACTGTTTCTCCGGAGTGTTGTGTGCTGGCAGCATCCACCTGCTGGTAGCTGAAACAACTACACAGTAAAGTTCATTGTTATTTTTAAAAAGATGCTGTAATTGAATGCATACACACACTGACTCTTAGGTGCTGCCCTGATTTCTGCACAGCCAGGGTCTGCAATCCACCAAACCTAAGATGCCTGAGGAAAAAAAATATAATAAAACAATGGAGGTATACCTGCAAACTGTAGGAGTGTGAAGTACAATTAATATGCACAGAATCTCATGCTACTGTTTCAGTGACTAGGTCTACTTGACATACTGTGTCTTTCTTCAGTCTTTCTGTTGCTGATGAAGTGGAGTTTTCCCCTTTTGCTTTTTTGCAATATGCCACATTGTGCAATCATCCAGAATTGAGAAAATGTGAGAACTACCTCTGTGGCTAAGACCTATCAATCTGTTTAATTGTTTGCTTCAAAGCCATTGCTTTCAGTCTCTCTCCATAGGGCTACTTACTTGTTTTCCTACCTGGGAAACAGGGGACAGAGGTGTTAGAATAGAATAGTTAGGGATGGAAAGAACCTTAAGATCATCTAGGAGGTCAAATATCAGGATGGGTTTGATAAATAAGTGATAGGTTTTGCCCTTTCTGCCTTCCATTATGTGGTGATGAAGATCCCCTTTGCAGGAGGAGCTTGAAACCTCCAACTCTTTCAGACAGTGGTTCCCCACTTCTGCCTCTACTTGCCACTTGGAACGAGCACGTGAAACTCTCAGTGAAATGAGTACTTTCTCACCTTTTCTGCCTGATCTCTTACCTCAGAGAAATGTTGCTTTGAGGTTATGCATTTCTTTCTAGATTGGTTGGTTGTCAGCAAACGGAGATTAGAGTATGTGATGCCTTCAGGGGAACTGTGTGGTCTCTAATGCATAGTTTATAAAACTGAATTCCAGGGAAAAGAATGCATTGAAATTGAGGTGAGGAGGGAATAGGTGTGACTGAAGGTGTACAGTGACATAGCTCTTCACATGGCATACCTGCTGTCAAGTTTCCCCCTAATACTTTAAATCTCTATTAAACATATGAGCTAGCAGGACTTAAAATTATTGAGGTTGATACCTGAATACCTTGCTTACTTACTTAGTTTGCAGGGTTGTACAGAATTTAGACATTATGGAGACTTGTAAAAATCTTTGCTTCAGTTGCACCTTTTGTTTGCATTCAGCTAACTTTCTGATGCTAAAATAGAATAAAGCAATTCTGTACGTCAGTATAGAATTATAAAGATCACTTCTGATTTCTGAAGTCTTTCAGTCATTCCAGACTTCTTGAGAATCAGTAACTTTTTTCCTTCTTGAAGATATGGGGGTGTTCAGCTAAAGCTCCATTTGTATTAAAAAAAACCCCAAACCAACTCTACTAATAATTTAATTGCATGATTTACTTTACCAGGGTTCAAAACTGACTGCACTTAGAAATGCAAAAGCAAAAAAGTTTTGACCTCTTCAGAATGGAACATAAAGCTACCTGAAACATATCAGTAACTTTCTAATATCTTATTAAGGAGTGTTTTGTCAACAGTCGCTTTCATCAACAGCACTTTAAATTACTACTAGACTGATAATCTGTTAGGACATTTTCAATTAAATAATTCAAAAGGAAGTAGGCTTTTTGTGGGTGTTTTTTTTCCTCTCAAGAACCCAAAACTTTAATAATGTGCTTTCACATATGTTATCCCAAAGAGCATGTACAGACATGCTGTCAGATGAGACAATTTCTCATTGAAAACAAACAAGAAAAAATTGGTGGCATTGTCAAACCACTATTTAGTAAGAGACAACTTACAATGCTGATCATGTAGATAGTACATCCTCCATTTTGCAGGTGTAGTGTTGAAAGAAATGTGTATTCAATAGTAAGCATACACTTAATTATACTTGCAATATAGCATGATGCTTACAACTGAGAACCACCCTGGGAAGAAATATACTTGGTCATAAGTATTTGAACAGTTGGATTTGGTCTTTCAGATTCTTCAGTGCCTTACAGAGAGGAGAAGAAATAAAGATTTTCTCTCTTCCTGTATAGTACATAATTTCATAAACCAAAAATAGCCTGTGGCTTTAGGGGATACACAGCTACATTGACAATACACCTTGGAATGCTAATGTAATCATGTCATGCTAATATAATGTGAAAGAATATGAGGAACAAAAAGAGATATCAAAAAAGAGTCTGTTTCCCTGCTCAGAATACTGCCACCTCTTAAGAGTCAGTTAATTGTTTGTTTTCTGGGAAACAAAACTTCTCAAGGAATGCTGAGATTTTTATGTAATATGGTTTGAGAAACTTGTATTTTAAGAAGAAAACCCACACAACCAACCAAGTTGTGGATTTTCTGACTGAGGAGAAAATAAATAGCATATACTCTGTCAAGTTTCTAGGTTTATATTTGTCGTTAAATAATAGGCAGACAGTGACTAACCAGGCTGGTTACATGGAGCTCTATGTAGTCCATACAGCCTACATGGGGCAGAAGAGTGATGCAAAATCTAGCTCAAAATCTGTTCTATTTGATTTCATTTTTACTTTTCAGAGAAAAGCAATAAAAAGACGTGGAATCACAGAGAAATAGTTTGGAAAATAATTTGAGAAGTCTTACCTTTTATCCTGATGGCCCAAGGCAGGATCAAATATTTATATGGTATTTCAGATAGCTTTTGTCTAATGTACTTGAAATCCACCAATACTGGGTGCTTCATAGCATAATAAGTAATCTACTAGGGAATTTCTTATTCCTGATATAAAGTTTTCCTAGTTCTAAAGTAGGTCTTCCTACCTTTAAAGCCTGGTACACCAAATGGCTGAAATACATAACCAAGATTTTGCACTGCTGAAGAGGACAAAAGCGTTATTTTGTATATCTTACAGACTTTTGTCTTGTTTATATTTTTAAGTATGAACTGCTACCCCTTTTGCAGCAGCCTTTCATCTGTCTTCAGCCTGTGATTTAAAATGTTCAGCAGTGTCAGACTTGCCAGATACACAAGTCTTACCTAGTTTTTCCTCCCCTCTGTTTCTGTAAGATAATTTCTCTGGAACTCTATTTGGTGTCTTCTACTTTACAAATGGTAACTAGTCTTTGAGTGTTGCTTTTTATTTTTTAACTTCCAAACCTGTTGGAAGCTTGCTGACAACAGTGCTTGAAATTGGAAAAAATACGGTATAGATTTCAACTTAGCTCCAGGACTCTTGGCCTTGCATAAAGGAGAGATTCCAGCTTGCCGCAGTTGATGGTAATTCTTCCCATCATGCAAGAGCTCTTTAAGGGTTATTACTTCCATGGATATGAGAACAGCGGCTCCCAGTTCCTGTTGGGTCTGAGGATCAGTCAGTATAGAGTAAGTTACATCCTTGCCATGCAGCAAATCTTTTACCTTTGTATGAAGGAGCTGTCAAGAATTGGGGATGCCATAGCAGTCATTGTCTTACAAGAAGTAATAACCACCAACTTTACCTCATTTCTGTGGGAAGCTGGATGAAAGACTGCGGGGAACCTCAATGGTCTCCAGAACTTCTTTTTTATGAGCTGAACAGGTATTCCAAATAAATGAAAGAGATAAGCGCAACTTCAATATGCACAGTTTTCCAGCTATTGGATTTGGATCTTTGGAAAGGAAACTTTGTGGGAGACCTTTTTATGAACTGTATCTTTTCTAAGAATATTTTAGCTCTTGAACAGTTGATATGTAGCATGAACATCTTGGGGTTTTTTCCAAAATAAAAATTGAAGATGGTTACTTGAAACATTTTCTAACATGAAAAGTCAATGTCACAGGCAATAGCAAAGCTTTTGAAGTTTCAAACATTTCTTATTCAGATTATTTTTATCAGTGCTGTACCATCTCACACTTGATAAGATGTGCCACCACTTTTATGAATGTCTTTACCAAATGTTATTATAATGATAAAATACAGTGTGCTGATTCCTCTCATATTTTTCAAGGCTGATGTATCTAGGAAGCTTTAATCAGGAAAAATGTAATATATTTCAACTTTTGTACGAGTGTCAGCCTTTGTACTTTTAATTTTGGGTTTACATACTCCAAAAATACTAACTTTTGCATAATTAAACCCACCATTAGGATAGCACTTGCATACAAATGGCCACAGAATATTTATTAGCTACCTTATGCAAAGTTATTTTTATGGTTTGATAGTTTAGGGATATGGTTCTTTAAGCTTGTAGTTCTAGGAGGGTTCAGTGATAGCTAGTCTGTGGATGTTAATAAATTAAACTGTGTGTTTGAATTCAGTTGTGAGATACAATTCTATGTGATAAAGCTATTTTGGTGAGCCCGGGCAGAGGTTTTTATCAGGCAGTCCTCTAAAGGCACATAGTTGGCACTTTGACTTTATGCCATTAAACATGCCTTGTATTGGCTTTGCTGGGAAAATGTTACACTTGATTTTTATATGTATATGTAGCATCTTCTTTTTTGTATACTTCATCAACTTTGCAGTGTTTGATTGACAATTACTTTGTTTACATTAATCACAACTGATGTATTTTATACACGGTGTGTCTTTGCTTTCACAGCACTTATTCTTCCTTTGAATTTTATTTTAAATGTTCTGCAAGTGTATCAGCCTAGTCTTGCCTTTTTCCTTTAGAACAGCTCTGTTGGACACTTGACCTTAGCTGGAAGTAAAGTGTGCAATGAATTCTATTTGTTGTGCCTCTTCTTGTATAACTTTTTGTTATATTTGTTAATGTCTAGTCATTAGTTTTTTATTAAGCTATAAAGCCAGTAATCATGTACCTTTGATAGTCTGTGAGGAGAACTATATTGCTGTTGGATGATAGGCTCACAATGTTTTTTTAATCTGAATTATTGACATCTTAAAATAAAATTACTGGATGCTTTCTGGTGTCTTGAGTAATTCATGATAGAGAAATTAAATTGAGAAGTCTTAGTAGGAAGATCCTAACTTTCTCAGTCTAGGCATTTGGGCCATGCCTAAATTTGGGAAACAGTAGCTTAGACTTGTATTGTGAAATGGGGTTATTGAGTAATAATGAATAACAATTTTTTACAGGGTTTAACTTCTAGCTCTAGTATACTTTGACTGACTAAATGCCTGCTAATAGCTGGAGTACATTAAGTGAGCTTCTGGACCACATCTTCCCACATAGTTTTCTCTAAAAGAATGCAGTTGGGCATTCCAAGTGTATTTCCATGATGTGAACCAAAACATGGTAACTGAGAACTATTAGGTGACTTCTGAAAGCACATTCCTGATCTGAATAGAAAGGCTGGTATGCCTGCATGTCAGACAGCACTGTGGGAGCTTTGCCATTTTTGAGGGCCCAGAAATTGGGTGGGTCTGTTGAATTACAATTTCATCTCTTTTGCAGAATCCAAATCTGATCCCTTCTAGATCAGGGAACTTATAGAGACTTGCTTAGAGACAGTCCTAATATTTTAGGGATGTTTGTTAAAGATTGGGCCCATGTATATGTCTTGTTAGAGCCAAGTTCTCTGGAAGAGATTTTCCTAACATCTAATCACCATCGCCAAGCATCAGCATCATTGAGCAGAAGCTATTCCTCACTATTTGATAGCTTGTATCACTTGCCTGATTGACAATTTGCAATTAATTCTTATTGTGTGTATTCAGGCTGCTCATTTAGCTGTGACTGAGGAACACCACGTGTGCAGAACGTAGCACAGAACTCCCATCAGCTAAATGCCTTCTTGAATAGGAAAATGTATATCTGTGTCAAAAATACACATCATAGGTTTTAAAAGTCGAATACATATATGCTAGGATTTCAGTACTGAACTTCTTAGATTGGCTGTATTGCAGACTGCGTTCTGCAGCATGATGCAGACACACCCTGGTAACTTTTAGTAATCTGTGTTTCAGGATGCAATTACTTGTCCAGAGAGAATATACAGAATAAGTGAAACATCAGAGGGAAAATTAAGTCAATAGCACTGCAAGGAGTATAAGTCTGTGTGAAGGCTGGCTAATTTTATAAATTAGTTCGTTATTGCAACTTGAATGGGAACTTTTAGGATACTGTGCCAAAGCACAGCTCGCTGAATATTTCAGGACTGTTTGTAAGTACACTTAGAGCTTGATCATAGCAATTGGGTAGTGTTTTCCTTGCACACCATAACTATAAAGTCTGATAGTGCTCTTGTTCGCTATAGAAATGGCCACAAAGCCAAACTAACTTAATTTTGTCTTGGCCATATTTTCAAGTTCAAAATCAACACCTTGCAATGTCTTTTTATTTTAAGGAATCAAATTTATTTTCAGAATGAGTATGCTTCTTTTAAACATTGCTAAATTGCTTCTAAATCCAATTATTTCAGAGATGACGCAGCTGCCAGATTTATTCTTAGCTCATGTAAGTGCCGTCTCAGCCTATTATAAAAATGTTTTAAAATCTTGAATACATGAAGACTTCATTCCTTGTCTCATATATTTAGTTAACTTAAGAAAAGACACACAGGTGGGGTTTTTTTTTTTCCCCAGAATTGTGTAAGTGGAAATCTCTTCCATGATGGAAGCTAAAAATGGAAATTATTAGTAGTAATATCTTGAAACTTAAAAGTGGCTGGAAATTTCTACTCAGCACTGGTGAGACCACACCTGGAGGGAGTGCTGTGTCCAATTCTGGGCTCCCCAGTATGAAGGAAACATGGACATGCTGGAGAGAGCCCAGTGAAGGTCCACAAAGATGAAGGACTGTGTTCAGTGTTCAGTACTTAAGTTCTCAATTAGAGCAATGCATAGACATACCAGAAAGAACAGTTTTCTTTAATGTGTACTCAAAGATGTAGGCACTCAAGCATTACGTATTATTGCCATGATCTGTCTGAAACTAATTTTGAGAATCAACTCTTGTGTCAGTAGAATTTCCTTATCTGTTAGGACTCTTGTTAGTTTTGTATGTAGAATGGGGCCTATTTTTTTTACCATTTGGTCTCCTGTTCTTGCGAAGAGCCTTCAGTGGCCTAGCTGAGCATCAATAGCTGCAGATTTGAGCCACAGCGTGGAAATGTCGGATATGTATGCATATGCATGTATAGCATGCTTGAAAATGAAATTATTTTTGTTTCCTGTTTCATTGTGCCCATGTAACTAGTACTTTATTGTGTGGTATATCTATAGTATCTCTAAATGAACTGAGTAGGTCAGATGGGATAAAATAAACATATCTCTTCATGCTGGGTTTTACAGAAGTTTTCAAAACCTAAGTCTTTTATGTGTGCTAAGCTGTCATCTCTTCCCAGGAAAATGTAAACCAGATTAAGGGTTCCAGAGCTCTTTCGCATTTTTCACTTTAAGTGATTTTGAAAGTTTCTTAATGTGTTGTGACACACAGCAGCAGCATCTAGATATTGCATAATTACCTGCTTAAGAAATGCAGTCAGAACAGATGCTATGAGATTGTGTATTAACTTGCATAGAGATGTGTCCAGTCAAATCAAAGAATTTTGCAGTTACTAGTTGAACACAGGGAGCTGCACAGCTGAGCTCAGGTCAATATTAGCCTATATCTTGAAGGAAAATATTTGGTGATTGTATCATAACATAACCCAGAACTGGTACTTTAGATTTACAGTGTTACAGTTTTCTTTTCGTCTTTATTTGAAAACACAGGAAATTTTCATGTAACCTGAAGTTCCGTCTCCCTTAGGGCCTTATTCAATGCTATGTGAGATACTGGTATCATGATTATGGTTTTGTTCCTTTTTCTTTTTTCATGCTGATGACAAGGGAATCTTTAATTCTTAAATTTTCTTGCTAAAAACTATTGTGTTAATAAAACCACATATAAATAATAAAACCACAAATAAAAATGTGTGAGGCAAAAGCATGAGCTGAAGCGTTTGTACTTTTCAGAACTCTCTTTACTTGTAAACGAGAATGGAATTGCATAGACTTATTCATACTTTAAACATAGTATTAACTTAATCTTGTTTGTGAGTATTTGTAACATGGCTAAATATTAAGGAAAAAGCCCCATGTCATAAAAATCCCGACCTCTTCATTTTTTCCAAAGTTTTTAAATTTTGATTATGAAATTACAGTTTGTATTGAAAGCACACGTAAGAAAAGTATCCATGAGAATTTACAAACTCATAGGAGATTAAAAAGAGCTTAGTGCTCTGAGATAGTCCTGATGGGCACATTATCTCTCTAACTGTTTGAAAGGCAAGACAGACTTGAATAAGTATCTTCAGACCTGCATACCCTATACTAAAGACTTCAGTGGGACTTTTGGTTGAAGTTATCTTTCTGTGCTGAGAAAATGTTCTATTTGAACTACTTGATACTTTACCAGTTATTTTAGTAGAGAGGAGATAAACTTTCAGTCCCTTCAATTGGCAGTTTATTTATTATAAAAAAATCCATATTTTTCAAAGTGAAAATAAGAACAAGATCCTTAATTTTCGAAACTGTAAATTAGGATTTCCATATAATAAAACATGGCTACAGCTCTGCCTCAAATACACCATTAAATATTATAAGAATTAAAACCACAAAAAGGAGTTCCAGGAAATATTGCAACTACTATGATAAACATTTTAGTGCATGCCATCTAACTGTACTATATCTGCTAATTGGATAGTACTTTTTTGGCTAGAAAAGATAAACTAAATTCAACACCCTAAGTATCCATTCTTTTTGTTTTGTTTTGGTTTTTTAGATATGAGCTATGCTGAAAATGCATCAGCCTTTTCACTGATTTCTTATTTTGATCATGAGAACCGTATAACTATATTATGAATGCTCATACCTTTGCATACTAGTAAAAGAAATTGGCATTTACTAGCCAAATCTCCCATGGAGAACTGATTATGAGGAAAATAACTTCTGCCCAAGCTGACAAGCCCCAGCTTGTTGGAGCATGCTATATTTGCAGCAGACACCTTCATGGTGCTGCTTGATGAAGTCCCAAGAAGTGTATGGCCTTCTGTGAAGTGCTGTTAGGATTTTTCAGGGAGCAATGCAATTACCTGGGACAAGTGTCATATTCAAAGTCATGAAGTTATAACTGCACAGAACAGTGTACATGGAATTACAGAGAGCCAATTTGAGTATTATTATTTGTTTCTGAAAAACCTGCTGACTAATACATCTCAAAGGGGATATGTGAAACTTTGGAACTCTTTGCGATTAACACCTTAATTTGAAGTATAGAGTCATCTACAGAAGAGGTAAGATGTAAAATATGAATTTGAAAATAATAAGGAATGACAGGTGTTTTTGATCAGGAGAGAGCTTGCACACTTGTTTGGCTCCTTTGAACTTCAAGACATGATCAGTACTACTGAAGATGGAAATCTTTTCTGTAGACTGCAAGAAAAAGAACATTCAGAAAAGTCTAGTTATATTAGTTTTCTACCTTTTAGCAAATTAATGTAGAACCTGTTCAAGACCATGGTTTCTGCATTCATTAGATAAGATGTCTTGGGGCAATCTAGGGATACATGAAACCTTAATTAAAGCTAGTGCTAAGCCTTGTATGTGGGCATCACCTTCAGGAACTAAAACTGCATAAATGCAGTTCTGAAGCTCTGGAAGTAGTGAACTGACAGTAATTTTGAGCAGAGAACTATTGAAGTAATTTATTCTTTTTATATTATTTCCCCTGTCTTGCAACTATCAAAGTGTAGCTTTTGTGCACTATCAAAGTGTAGCTTTTCAGGTTGGGACATAATTTGTACTGAAAAGTGACAGAGTAATTTTTTCAATGTCTTATTTATTAAAATTGAAGTTTTTGCTAATGAACTGGTAATTACTTTAATGTGGATGATAGCAGGCTTGGATACTATCCTGTGATTAATTTGCACTTCAGCTAGAAAAAATTTTTGCAACTAGTAATAGGGGAAGCACTTATACTTTAAATTGTTTTACTGAAGAGCCACTTCTTGTGGTTTTACGTGATCATTTTATAATAGCTCTTCCATCTTTTGAGTGCCATAAACACTTGCTTAAAGCACATTTGATATTTTAAACTTTTGAAACAAGGGATAATTTTAATGTCTTTTTTTCCCCTTTCTGTACACTTAAATACATCTGATACGAAGACACATTGCATCAGGCTTAAATAGATCTCTAATTAGAAGGGAAAATAGAACAAAAATAATTGAATGGTGGAAAAGAAAAAGAGGCAGAGAGTCTGTCTAGTTTCCCAGCTCTGCCACTGCTTTTTGAAAGTAAATGCTTTCCTACATGGTTACGGTGACCAGATGTCTGTGTGACTTAGTATTTAAAATGTTGATGCAGCAATTTATTTGTGCTGTTCTTGTAACTCCTTTTAAGAGAAAAGGAGAAATTGAGCAGAAAGAGAATAGGTTCGATGCTGCACAGTCTACGCGTAGCAGGGTATTTAAACCAGGTGTCCTGGTTTCAGCTGGAATAATTTTTTTTCGTAGGAGCTGTTGAAGTGCTGTGTTTTTACTTCAGTCTGAGAGCAGTGCTGATAACACACTGATGTTCTAGTTGTTGTTAAGTAATGCTTACCCTGATCAAGGACTTCTTAGTCTCCTCATGCTCTGCCAGTGAGGAGGGGTACAAAGAGCTGGGAGAAAGCAGAGACAGGACACCTGACCTGAACTAGCCAAAGGGGTGTTCCATACCACAGCACGTCATGCCCAGTATATAAACTGGGGGGAGTTAGCTGGAAGGGACCGATTGCTGCTTGGGATGGGCAGGGTATTGGTCAGTGGGTGGTGAGCAATTGTGTTGTGCATCACTGTTGTTTGGGGATTTTTTTTCTTGTTTTATCTCTCACTCTCTCTGTTATTTCCCTTTTAATTATTACTTTTTGTATTATATTGTAATTTAATTATTAATCTGTTCTTACCTTATCCCATGGATTTTACCTTTTTTACAGTTTTCCTCTCCATCCCACTGAGCGTGGGGGAGTGAGCCAGCAGCTGAGTGGGACTTAGTTGCCAGCTGGGGTTAAACCACAACACCAGTTTGCCAGTTACCTGGCTGCCTGGTTCATCCTTCTGCTCAGTTAACGCAAGATCTTTCTTTATACAGGCTGGCAAAGTTTAGAGCACCATATAAGTAATAAACACTGCTGTGCAGCATGTTAGATGGAGTAATCCAAATACACTGCTGTTCCATTCAACTGATAATTTAACCTTCAACAAAATTAATCAGATATTGATGGTAGTTCCTCCCCTTACAAATTCTCTATTTATAGAGCTCTGATGGATTCCTATGAGAGTTCTGCACTGTTGGGGACTTGCAAACCTAGACTTACTAAAGCTGAATGCAGTTCAGGAAGCTCTAATGGGATAACTTGGGTAAGGTTGACTCACTTTCAATGACATTACGGTGCTTAACTTCCCTTGATGGTTCATTCCATTTTTAGAGACATCTTTTCTTATTATTCTTAATGTCAGTAGTTTATTTAAACAGCAAAAAGAAAAGAAAAAATAAATCTGTAGGCAGGGGAGCAGTATTCTGAATCCTTTGCTTCTCTCTATGGAAATCTTCAGGTTTAATGACTCTCTTTCACTGACATCAAATTTCAAGGGTTCTGCAGAGAGTAGCAGTTTTACAGTACAATTGTACTGTTCAAAGTGCACTATAGGGTCCTAAATTCTCCTGTGAGTTTTCCTGCTATAAAAAGAAGATTGAGACTAAATTCTGAAATTATTAACTATTTTGTAAGATGAATTTCAAATAAAGTAAAGATCATCTTGGTAAGAGCAATGGAAGAGTGTGTATGTTTTGTTTTATGATTGAGACATTCAGCAGTGCCTCATACAAGTATATAGGGTTTTGACAGATGTGGCAAACAGAAAAATGTCTGTTCTTTGCCATAAATATTAGAGGTTTTCAGACTGGGTAAAGACCTAATATAATGAAGAAATCACATCTATATATATATATATATTTTACCTGTCAAATCACAGCTTTATGACAAGTTTACTTAACTCCAGTTCCATCTGGTTATTTTTAAGGGAATGAAAAAATCTATCACTTATTTTCTCATTTTGCCTCTTAGGAAGCTCTTATGGCCATCTGAAAACCATTTATTCATAGCACATTCTTCTGTCTGTATTGTAGTTATGGCAAATTCAACCTTCCGTGTAAAGGAATAAGGGTTTGCTTTGACTTTTTTGGATAGAAAATTACCAGTAATGTCTATAGTACTGTCATTGCTTGGCTTGATTCTTTTGAAGACTCAGGAGAAGAATGTAACATGCACTTTACAGCAAGAAAGCACTACACAGAAATTTCAGTGAAGTAAGAAAAGGCCATAATTGACATTGGTTTGTGATTCAATTTCAATAGTCTGGTTTGGCTCAAATACTAAAACAGTCTGATGATTTCCCTCTGCTTTGGATGTTTTTTGAACACAACAGAGAAACAATATTCTGCTCAGTTCATACAGTTCACTGGGAAACGCTATAGCTTAAGAGAACTGGAGGTGTGTTAACCGACAATGTAGAGTTTTTTGAAGTAAATATACTAATAAGAAATTCATTGTTCATAGCAGAATTCATCTGAACCTTTTTTTCAGTCAAGCAGACACTTTAAAGTTTATACAAAATTTAGGGCTGAGAGCCCGTGTGGAGAAGCTAAAGGCTGCAGCCCAGGGGACTGAAAGCTTTAGCAGGTGTTGAGCTGTACAGCCATTTAATTCCAGTTGCTTTGGGCCCCTCAAGGGCCCTAGTGATTTGCATGACAATGATCAATCCCATCATCATGCGTCTAGGTACAGTCACCTGCTTCTTGCATTACTCTCCCGTTCCCAAGCCTCATGCCAAGGTCAGGGAGGCAACTACTGCAAAGCATCTGTAATGCAGCTTGGATCTTCCTCAGATGACCAAGAAGCGATGAGTTTCTTATCCCTGAAAGCACCGGTAACAATCCTAATCTTCCAGTTTTTAAAAAAGGTGATTATGTTAGTGCCTCCTTGTTCTAGCTTTCATCAGATGGATGCCTCAAGGAAGCAAAAATGCTGCATTCGAGTGAAGTTTTCTTCTCTGTTTTTCTAGCCAAATGATAACTGGGAAGTACTGGAAATCTTGCAGAAAGACTGGAATAACCCCAATGTTGGATTTTGAAGTATTTCTTTGTATTAAGTGGTTTTGGTCAGAATCTGGGCACTTCCGGGACATGTCTGTTGTTTAGAAAGGTGTGATAACCCATACACTGTCGTTTAGTAATGATTTTTGAAGAGCACCAGCATTTTCTGATTTATCTTTGTTTCAATAGTTGAAAATGCCTTCTTGAACCACTTACAAAAGTCTATTAATGAAGATTTTGGTGGACTTGGGGCCTTGGGAATTTATTTAATACTTTTGCATAGTTTTATCCTGCTTATTACATAAAATACCAGGTGAGTTTATGAATGAAGTTCAGAACTGGTTAAAATGGTAGTACATAGTTTTCACATCTTAAGTATCTGGTATTGCATATTTTGTGGCTGTTAAATTTAGCAAAACTGCTGACATCAGAAGGCACAATGGTGTGTTTATGCGTTTGTTTCCAACTATTTATTTTTTTTAGTTAATCAAGAAATTAAAAAGAACATACAAAAATTTTGATAATTTTACCATCAGGATATTTAAAGACTTCAAATATTTTCTAATAATATGGGAATTAGCAAGCTAATAAATGAGAACATAGTGCGCAAAAGTTGTTCTTTTTTCATTCTAAGAAGTATTGATCAAAAATGGGCAGCAAATTAGTTTTGAAGCCCCAGATATAGTATCTCTGAATGGAGAAAGTATTTGTATTCAGAACTGTCCAGTTTATTTTTGTAGATAGTTAACATATGATAATAAAATAAGCATAGTGAATATGCATATATTAGATATTTTTCCAATGTTATTGGGAAAATATTGTTGAATGTGTAGATATTTGAATCGAAGAAATGGTTGTTTCATTCTGCAGTGTATGTAGAATTAAATATCCCTCTTCTTTTATATGCAAATATGGAAAAAGATAAAAATATGGTCTAGATGAAGAACAAAAGCTATTTTTTTTCTTAGAAAAGATGGAAGAGATGTCTAGTGTTAGGAGAAAAATAACCTTTTACACTCTAAAAGGAAAGAGTTGTTTCTAGAGCTCCCTTAGAACCAGTGATCTGATTCTGAAAGCTATTTGAAGACTGTGGGAGAACTGCTTCAGGTGGCTTCTGAGAAACCAGAAAAATCACTTCAGATTGCAAATGAAGAGACTGAATTGTCTCAGTTTACTGGCTGGTTCTTATATTTCCTATTACCATCTGGCCATATCAATGCACTGGATTGTTTTAAAGCAGTAAATTGTTATATATCTATTAACTTCTTATTTTGAGGCTCACTGCTGTGGTAATTTGAGTGCAAATTAAGTGATAGAATTCAGTAGCCATCCAGTGCCCAGTATACGAATAGCTTTTAATAGTGTGCGCTGCTGGAGCTTATACAATGATTTTTCTTTGAGCTTTCCTTTCTTTTTATAAGTATTCTAATGCTCTGCAACCTTAAACCCACCTCTCTCTCTTTCTCAGTTACTTAAAAGGAGAGATTTTTATGTGCCAACATCAGGCTGCTGGCACAAAGTTAACTGAGTGCTAATTACAGCCCAGAACTTTTCTGTCCCCAGAACTGATTATACACAAAGCCACAAAGTATCCGCCTGCTAGGTTCCCATCTTTGCAAGCTTTCTAGGTACCTTAAGACTGCAGTTCCTGAAGCATTCAGGTAGATAAAATCAATCCATTTTCAAATTAACCCATTTTATTAACACATGTTGAAGAGTCATGAAGAGAATGTTCACTCTCCATTTCATTTTACCTAGGGTCGCAAGTAGAAAAGTGTTTCTGGTAGACTGTCTTCTGTGACAATTAAGTATTTGCTAAGTCCTGTAATCAAAGAGGCTTTTTACATGCAGGTATTTTATTGAATCAAAGTTGTTATAACCTCTGCACAGTGAAGGCTTGAAGGGACTTCCCATAAAGCCTCAGAGGAGAGGAACAGCTGTAAGATCCAGAGGATGGAGACAGTTCATTTGGGTCTGATTCTGGGATGGTCTTACACTTAAATGTTCTTTACCTACTGTTGTCAAATGTACAAAATATACGACATCTCAGAAGTTCTTGACATCATCAAGACTTAAGGAGTTGTGTAAAGCTGGTTATTCCACCCCACCCCTTAAAGTGGTGATTGAGTTAAATAAACATTAAGAATCAGAAGTCTTAAAAGGAGTATAACACTTGAATTCAGTACCCTCCAAAAGCATTTTTACTAAAAGTTATGTCTTTCTAATATAATAATTACTAAACTTGCACATTGTCAGAATTGATAACATGAGAAAAGAATTGAAGTGATGTTTCTGTAATATTTTGCTTAGTCCAAAATGTGATTAGTTTCCTAAATGTATTTTGATTGTATACTTTTTACTTCAAATTTCTTTGTGACTTTCTGAGTGCAATAGAATAAACCATTATATTTTTCTTATTCGTTAACTTTATGTTTGAACAGATTACAAAACAAACTGTGTATTCGCAGAGATGCATTCAGAATATTAGTTTAATATGCTTTTCATGTTATATCTAAGGAAAATTTCAACTTCAGTACTAGTCAGCATATATTTTCAAAATGGTTTGGATGTTAAAAGTATCTTGTAATACAATGAACTCAGTCCCAAATTATTCCAGTGTAATTATTTTAATCTGAAACTTTGCCATTATGTTTTCTACTTCAGGTTCCAGTAATCAGCTATGTCTGCTGCTGTAACTGATGAACTATAATGATTATCTGCAGATGTTTCATTTCTTCCTATAACTTTCTTATATCCTGATTGCATTAGGATGAAAGTTTAAGGGTCTTAATGAAGGGGAGAAATGTTCAACCTTCCTCATGAAACATGGAGAGGGAGACGCCTTATTAGTAAAAAGAAAACTTTGCAATGCAGTTAAGACAGAAAGATGAGACTTACCTAAAAAAAGTGTCCCTATGGTTAAGAATACTTGAGTTTCACAGTGAAAGCAGGTCTGGGTTGGTTGGACTACCTTTTAGATGTGCAGAAAAGGTTTGATTCTACACAGTTTCATTGACATCCGTATAGATTCTCAGCTGGTTTAAGCACAAATGAGAACCAGGTGTTTAGCAGAGCACTAGTTAGTGCTCTGCTTAAAAACGTCTCCGACTATATGCCCCACAACTTTGAGGAAAAAAACCAACAGTTCTCACTGGTAATAGCCTGGAAGGATCAATTGTTTACTCCCATACTGCTCTCCAACTGCGTAGACAGCCTAGAACGGAAACTGCTTTGTTTGTCTAAATTTGAGTACCCAAGTACAATAGGAAACAAATAATCTTTGCAGGCAATGCAAAAGCATGACAGCAATAAGGGATGTGTAGAAGAAGAGGGGACTGGAGCACCTCCCATATGAAGAGAGGCTGAGAAAGTTGGGGCTTTTCAGCCTGGAGAAGAGAAGGCTGCGTGGAGACCTCATAACAGCCTTCCAGTATCTGAAGAGGGGCTATAGGGATGCTGGGGAGGGACTATTACCAAGTGATAGGACAAGGGGTAACAGGTTCAAATTTAAACAGGGGAAGTTTAGATTGGATAGAAGGAAGAAGTTCTTTACTGTAAGGGTGGTGAGGCACTGGAATGGGCTGCCCAGGGGAGTTTTGAATGCTCCATCCCTGGTGTTGTTCAAGGCCAAGTTGGACAGAGCCTTGGGTGGCATTGTTTAGTGTGAGGTGTTCCTGCCCATGGCAGGGGGGTTGGAACTGGATGATCTTAAGGTTCTTTCCAACCCTAACTATTCTATGATTCTATGATTCTATATATGTTAATTTCTTCCCACAGCAATGACTGACAGTTCCTTACCTTTTCCCTGAAAGACTGCATGATTCTTAATGTGTTAATTGTTAGAAGAAAAAAAGCCCAAACAAACTAGTGAATAATATTCTGATGGCAGTCATTTTCCTATTTTTGAGCTGCTTAGGCAGGAGGTACTTTTATTCACAGATAATTATTCTCTGCAAATTGTTCAAAAGTTTTGATAAATATTACTTGCAACCAATTATTGTACCAGCATTTCTCTTTATTCAGTCTCTCACTCAGGTACCCTAGTCTGTTGCATGAACTAGCCTCAAAATTCATTTTTAGTTCTTATAAGAAGTGTCAGAGAAGTGACAAAGCTATGGCTTTGGTATTGACGTTTTTTGCCACAAGGCCTCTTTTGGCTGTGATATAATTAGAATGTAGAAGATTATTACTTTTTCCTTGTATTTCGGTGGTTTTATTATCAGGTTGCTTTTTTTCATATTTTCTATTTCTGGTGTCAGTTTGCTCATCATTTGTGGTATATGTGCAGAGCCTGAATTTATTGTATTTTTTTCAAAGGGTCTTGATTCCTTTTGCAATGGTAATGATTTGTCTTTCCGTATACTGAGTGATATGGATAATTAACTTGCAGTAAACAGGATCAAATTTTGAGGACTTGCTTATGAAAATCAGTAGGCACCTAGGCGGTTGTGTAACTTCTCTATTTTTGCAGCCTCATTTTCCCTGCTTCTTCCATCATTACTTTTTTCAGATGAGGGTATCATTTTGCAGTTATCCCAGAAGTAGGACTTCAGAGTGTACTCTGCATTTCTCAAGACTCTGAGAAACAATATTATCCTTAAAACCCAGCTAAGTCTCATTTCTAGTACATACGTTCATTTCTTGATTTTATACAATGTTAAATCTTGAATTAGTCTAGTGTTTATTTAAGGAGTTTTGTTTCCTCACTCCCCCAATCCTACTGATTATTTTCTACCAAACATCCGGCACATTTTGTTTGCTTGTTTTTTTTTTTTTTTAATTTATGTTTTTAAATCTGTCTTTTTCTCTCAAACAAAGCTCACAGATATGTAATTCATTAGATTGAATAGGCTTAGAACTTAGGAAAGTAGCAGTTCTCTGAACTCTGGAATTTGGCCATTACAGCTTTTATACGTGATTTTCACCTTGCAAAAAAATGGCAAAGAAATCTCTTGTACAAAAACTGTCTGCAGCTGTTGTATCTGAGACAGTATTCTTGTTTTATCCAGATTTACAGTTGTCCATTTCTCACACTTCAGAAAATAGATGAAGGAGGCATGGAACCTAATCACTCAGTATTGCAACCCGAAAATGAATATGTTGTCTATTTGTAGAACTGCACAGATGTGCATCTTTTGAACTGCCATCAGAAGCATTTCTCATAGTTCAAGTTTATTTTCTCTTCAAGTATTTAATATTTGATTGATGAAAAAATCACATTAGTGGTTTAACTGAAATACTGTTTCATGTGCTCTCAAAGGGCTTCCTTCTGAAGCTTGAATCAAATTACTGGAGGTGGTTTAAAGAACATAGGAGCTGAGGGAAGAAACTAAAATCAATACAGCCTAAAATTTATAATCTGATTTTTGAAGTTACTGACTACTTTATATCCTTTTAAGACTGTGATCCTATTAAACCTGGGACAGAGCAGCACTCCTTTAATTGCTAGATTATGACAAAAAGAATGGATAAAGGTGCAGATACTAATGCAGGAAGGCACTGGTCTGGAACTCAAGCTGTCTAGGTCAAGTTCCTGGCTCTGCTGTACACCACCTCCCGCAAATAACAGTCTCACTGAGCTTCCATTCTCCATCTGTCAAATGGTGACAGTGGATGCATCCTTCTGCCTGGCCTTCATTTTGCCTACTTGTATTGTGGTTTAGAGGGAAAATAAATGTTTCTTAAAACGTTTGTATAGTACAAAATATACTGAAGCCTTTAGGTACTTCCACATTACAGTAAGGGATGACAGCCTCTGGACAGAAGCATTTTTAATGTGTGTTCTGCAGAATGGATTTACAGCCCACTTCAGACCAGTCCTGAAATAGTGTAAAACTTTCTCCTGGTAATTTTGGCAGATAATAAATTTTGTTGTTTCGTTACCATATTGTGGTTACCATAAAGAATTAGCACTGTCAGCACTTATTATTGTTTGAGTTCCCCCATCCTGCCTACCCTTTCCATGCACAAACACCTTTCTAATAGGACATTATAAGTAACCAGCATACGTCAACTATTGATAGATAATGGCTTTCGTTGTATTGCTAGTAATAAAACTTTCATTTTTATGGCTGCTTTGCATTTCATGATACCATAGTGCCTATAAGTGCTCGGACATGATAGAAATTGAATAAATATAGAATGCATTCACACTGCCTGACTTAGGTACTTGATCAGGTTGAAGATGTAGCCAGAAGAGGGCAGCTCTGGGCAGAACATGCAGGAATTCTGCATTTCCCTCTGATGGGGCATCTCTCTGCAGGACTATAGATTGAATCAAGGGAATTTACCCACTCAATGAGGGAAATTGGGTACTAAAAGTCGTATAGCTTCTCTACTCTTCACTCCCTTCTAATGCAGCAATTTTTGATTTTTTTTATCTTATTCAGGTGGGTATTTCTTTCCAACGCAAAACCTTCATTTGCTGCCACTGTAAAAAAAAATGTGCAATTTGTAAATGCCTGCACACAAGTTAGTGATGGTTTTGGATTAATGGTTTTTATGTGGAAACACCCTCTGAAAATCTTCTGACGTGATCCTTTAACACAGACTTGTTATTACAGTAAGTACTTTTTTTTTGTCCAAAATTAGTATCTGGAAAGAGTGATTTGCCATGGTGTAAAAATCTGTGTATACTCATAATTTAATATATCACTTAAAATGGAAATGAGACCATGAGGTATTTTGGCAGGCATTTAGCGAGGTTGGAAATTATTCAGTAGTGTGTTTTCTCTTTTGTAGATTAATCTGGCCATTTTGAACTCGTAAAAGGTAGCATATATTAGTGTAGTAAGGTGAAAATAAATGTGGTGCCTCATGAAGATGGACTGGGTTACCGCTGGCCCTTTGGATGTGATGGTTACATGAAAAGAAACTCAGTATTACGATGTAGTTTCCATGAGCAGTCAGAGAAATGTAGGAAAGCAAAATACAGTTGCCTCTTCTAGTCATTATAAGAAATCTCATGGTACTTGACTACCCTAAGTTATCAGAACCCCAGAGGATCCTTAGCTACTCTAACATGGTACAGAATTAGGTCTGGGACAAGTATCTGGATGCTAAATCACCTTCTCATCCTTCTGCAAAGTGTTACTTAGTCAAAATATGGGCTGAACTTTTGGTATTTCTTTGAAATGAACAGCAGTAACGGAAGAAGAGTTTGGGGGGAGCTGTGGGACAACTGTCATATCAATTTCATGGACTGGTACTGTTTCCTTTTATGAATATTTGAATACGGGGAAATTAAAAAAGGAAGTTGATAATGCCACATGTTCTGAACCTTTAGCTCTCATTCTCACATTCATTTTGCAACACAAATTGAATTTTCAATTCAAAAAGAAATGTATGACAAGGAGAGTCCTAATTGGAGCGACATTTCTTTCCTTTTCCCCTTCTCAGTCTCCTTACCCCGTCCCTATTCCAGTTTCCCTCCCTCATTATAGAATCACAGTTGGAAGTTTCTTTAAATCCATTAAAATAATTATTGTTTAATATATATAGATGTTGATATATTAGTTCATTGACTGAATGGTAGGTAGCATTGATTAGTAGTGGGTAGCAGTATCAACATAGTCTGTTGGTATCAGTGTGTGACACTATGCTACTGATAATACCTGTCATAAGCATACATGCAAACTACTGCTGTACTCTGTATCAGGAGCATAGGTCATATCTTACTGTACCTGCTTATTGTCCTGAATATTTGGGTCTTATTATTACCAGTGCACACACTTAATTTTCTTTGCTGATGTCCCTTCAGTCTGTTAATATTTCTAAGCTGGTCATTTAATTTAGCCTCTTAGTTTTCACTTCTGTAATATGGGATAATAATGGTGCTTAACCAACTCTGCTTGCTGAACTCTACCGTTAAAATTTGCTCAGTTATCATTGCAAAAGATAGAATTATTTTGTTTGACCATTATACAGAATATGACAGAAAGTGGCTATACCAAAGTGTGAGAATCACAATATTTCAGATGGTGGACGCCAGTTACTCGGAGCTAGGAAATGCCATAAATGAATGAATGAAAGAATGAGTAAAAGTCAGAATGAAAAAGAAAGAAAATCAGCCTATCAGAAGCAGCGCATACGAAAAAACTAAATAAGTGGTGTGAATGACTGTTTCTCATTAATTGCACCTGACTTTTGCAATATGCAATACTAGGTACGGGAGAATAAGCTTTATTAAAGATCTTAATACATTAATTACCAGCATGTGGTATACAACCTTATTTGATATAAAGGATTCAACTGAGAAATCACAATAATTTTTCTTTTACAAGATCTGGAAATATGTATATATTTGAAAAGGAATATTCACTTCTTCCTAACTCTGTTCCCTAGCTTTACTCTTCTATTTTAGTCTCCTTTAGAGTTAACTCATCCAATTACAAGATGGGGGCAATGACAAAGCTGAAAGCTTTGGAGTTTAGCAGCAAAGTCAGGAACACATCAATTTACATGCCAGTGGAAGGTCAAAAGTCTCATTATTATTTGCAATGTTTATGACTGCTTTCCTAACCAATAACTTCAAGTTACGAACTGTAGGTCCTGGAAAACCATCTGATCTATGAGACAGTTTATTAATTTGAACCACTTGATATTGCCTAAAGCTATGAAAATAGGGATATGTGAAAGCACATTATTGTAATTATTCAATTAGGAATCCCTTCAATTATTCAGGTGTTCTAATCACTTGGGCATTTAACATAGTGCTAAATGATGATCATCTGATTAAATACAGATTTGTATGGCACTTTAACACTTTTTATCACTGAAGGACAACATGAGCAAATGCAGACAAATGACTTAGTCCTAAAAAATTGATTAATCTTGAATTCATTTGCTAAAATTTAGCTGGTGCTAGAGGCATTGTTAAAAGCTCTGAAATTTGGCAGAAAATCTGACAGAATTGCCACAGAACTGTGTTATATTTCATTTATTTACAGTTATATTTCCAACTTTTAATGACAGTGAAGGTAACCTTACAAACAACCTATGAAATGATGGGAGAACAACATAGTGCTTTCTCCTCCTATCTGCAAAAAATAACATTTTTTTTAAATCTAGAGATGATCACAGTAATCTGCTAAACTGACCTTCTCAGGCAGAGGTCTTCTTTCATGGAAATTGAATCATAATTTATGTTTCAAATATAATTGCTTTTAACAAAACAATCAAGAGATCACCACTAATATTTCACTACTCTAAATTTTCATTTTCTTTTCAGATTTTTCTAGGTTCAGTTTTTACCTGTTGCATCATATTTGGTCTATGCCAATCAGCCTCAAAAATTTTCCATAATCAGATCTCTTTTCTGTTTATGAGTATCTTCAAGACAGATGTAGTCATCCCTTAACTTCCTTTACTTTGCAGTCAATCTCTGAAGTTACTCTCATCTTTGGAAGTGTGGACTCTAAACCAGAATGCCATTCTGGTATAGTCTTAGGTTGTTGTTTTTTTTTTTTTTGTTTGAACAAAAATAGAATCTCTATTCTTTGTTCATAGAAGTGTCGTTTTTCAGTCTGCTGAGCCGAAAAATACCCCAAACCTACTGGGTTTATCCCATAACAGTAAAATGTCCTCCTCATTACTTACTCCATTAATCTTTGCATTTGTCCATAGAAGGAATTCATAGTATTCTTTAAATTGCTGGTAAAAACATTGACAAGTTGGACCAACAGCCACTCTTTTCTGCATTCATAGATTTATTCTCATTAATGAGTGATCCCTACCATTTATGCTTAATAAGATCTTAACTATGAAACAGTAAAACTTAATGAATAGAGATATAGCTGAAAGCTAGACATGGAAGCTGGTGGAGATGATCACACTAGTAACAGAGCATGTAGCTAAGGCGCTGTGTGAGAACTCATATATCACTTGATAGAGAAGGGACATAAAAATGCCCACAGGTATTTTTATTATATTAAGACAAATAACAGTTCTGATTTGCTGGTATCTTTTCAGGCTTCTGTTCATAACAAACTAATGGCTGCTCAGCCATCATTAAAATAAAATATGCAGTTACTGAATCTGAAGTTTATTATAATTCATCAAAGATGAACAGTCTCCAGCTATGCTGCCTTCATAGGCACTATAGAAATGCGTAAAGTTTTTTTCTTATTTTCCATCGTTTATTAGTACAGTCTAACTCCATTCTCACTCATCAAAAGAAAATTATTCTTTATGTGTGTATGTGCCCAACAAGGAAAATGAGAAATTATTATTCTTATTCATTAACAATGAGAAAGAACTGAGTTTTGTCTCATTTAATAAATAGAGATAAAGACGAGACTTTAGTTTGTCTTCCAAATGATGTAAAATCTGATAGACTGCAAAAGTGTGAGACTATTAAATTATAGCATTTGTTTCTTTCCTGCACTGCTGTTGTGCAGTAATAGCACAATATGGAGATTTCTGAGAGCTTACAAGTTCACTAGGAAGTGACAGCTTTGATTTTCTGGAAGGTAGCAGTGGAAGAGTTAAAAGCTTGCAGAGTATTTTCTGTCATTGTGAATGAAGTGTTTGAATAAGGCATGCTGTCAGTGGAATCTGTCTATGTAGTTTCTGAGTACCCTGTATCATTTCTCCCTTTGAGAATTTCACAGTAACTCTGTAAATACCCTGTCACTGCTCTTCCTGGGCAGACATTTAACGTATGTTGCCAGTACATAATCAAACATAAAAAAAACACATCCCGAATATCCAAAAATTGCAAATTTCAGTTTAGAATAGCGTTGGCCTGGTAAACCGCTTTAAAAAAGCTAGTTTTTAGCCCACAAGTAATGCTATAATCAGCTTTTCTCTGGCAAGATCTCATGTAGATAGAATCATAGAATGGTTAGGGTTGGAAAGGACCTTAAGATCATCTAGTTCCAACCCCTCTGCCATGGGCAGGGACACACTAAACCGTATCACCCAAGGCTCTGTCTAACCTGGCCTAGAACACCACCGGGGATGGAGCATTTATCACTTTTTTGGGCAGCCTTTTCCAGTGCCTCACCACCCTCACAGTAAAGAACTTCTTCCTTATATCTAACCTGAACTTCCCCAGTTTAAGTTTGAGCACATTACCCCTTTTCTTATCACTACAATTCCTCTTGAAGAGTTCCTCTCTGGTATCGTTATAGGCCCCCTTCAGATATTGGGAGGCTTCTATAAGGTCTCCACGCAGCCTTCTCTTCTCCAGGCTGAACAGCCCCAACTTTCTCAGCCTCTCTTCATACAGGAGGTGCTCCAGTCC
>WYDI02012658.1:0-26580 GCA_009867235.2 Psittacus erithacus
AAGAATTGTTCAAGATTTGACATGTTAAGTTTCTGGCCTTTTAAATAATTCTAATTTTCAGAGACTATAGATGAAATCCTGCCCTGAATTAAGTAAATGGCACAACTCTCTTTTGTCATCAGGAGGGCCAGCCTTACACCAATTTTTGCATCTAGCATGTAATACACAAATGTATTTGTACACTCAGACACTCTTTTGTGCTATTCATATATAGGTATATGTTTACATTTTTGGAGAAAAACCCCCCACATGAGTACCTACCTTTAGTCTGCCATTTTGTGAATTTGGAAGCTACTCCAGGAAGAAGACCTTTAAAAAAGTCAAAGGTTTACTAATAGTCTCATTTCAGTAACCAGTCAGAACAGTCAGTGGCCAAACCAACAGAAACTTAGCCAGAGGAAGCAGAAACAGGTTACTTTAACAAGCAGAGTAACATAATGAAGGATACAGAAAACAAATCTTACTCTGAAGTACTCTTACTCTGG
The DNA here is from genome assembly GCA_009867235.2 of Psittacus erithacus. NCBI lineage: Eukaryota > Metazoa > Chordata > Aves > Psittaciformes > Psittacidae > Psittacus > Psittacus erithacus. Next base: position 486 of record WYDI02012658.1, read on the forward strand.
CTAACCAAACTCAGAACTTGGTGGGAAATAGTCTAAGTATCCCTCATTCTGGCAGTAAAAGGGCTGTTTTTGCTTTACTGCTTCAAGCGAACAAGTGGAGGGCAGAAGGATCATAAGGACAGATCAAGAATAAGATCATGAGGGCAGAAAGCCAGACCAACCCACCCAGGAGAAACTGAAAAGTAGCTGCACAAGGGATATTTACATATTGATGTCCTCAAAATCTGACTACAGTACAGTTTGTTCTGAACACATACTGTTTCTTGTGTCTTTCCTGGCTTTCTTAATGAGGAATTATTTAATTCCCAGTTGTCATCTCTCCGTGCCGTTCAGCCTGTCCCACTCTCTCTGCTGCTTCATCTTGTCTCCAGTAAACAATTTTGCCCAGGACCAAAAGTGTTGGGGGATCCCTGTCATGAAACAGTCTCCCTACTTGCAGCCATCCAGAATTATATCAGAAGCAAAACAATCTGTATATTCTGAATACTTTCAACATGTAAGGTTAACTTGAAGTATATTTGAAGTAAGAAAATAAGGTTAGAAAGATGTCTTCCAAACTGAAATTCAATGTGAATTTACTCTGAGCCATGGTTTGAAGATTGTATAGTAATAATATAATTCTATTTAAGACATGTTTCATTTGGGTTACAGATTTGGTCTCAACTTACAAGATTTGTTGATTAGGCTGAGAAATTTGAAAAAAAGCCTTTTACCACGCTAAGAAAAGGGACAATTTTTTTGAAGGCACATACTGTCTTGGAAAGCAGCATGTGAAAGTTAAAGAGTATGTCTGATTCAAAGCAGCTTAGCTCCTGATGATACCATACTGGTCAACTCAACCCAGTGTAGACACTTTCTGTTGCAAGTGTTTGTTTTCAAGCATTTCAGGCTGAAACTTGGAGTTTATACTTGACATTTTGCATGGCATTTTGCACTTACAGTATGTTTCATTTTGTCCTTCTTCATTTTTATCCCTAACCCTGAAAGCGTTCAAGGCCAGGTTGGATGGGGCCTTGAGCAACCTGCTCTAGTGAAAGGTGTCTCTGCCCATGGCAGTGGGATTGGAGCTAGCTGATCTGTAAGGTCCCTTCCAACCCAAAACATTCTATGATTTTATGATTTAATAACACTAGTAAGAGGACTGTTCTCTTTTCTGGTTTTCTTTCACTTGCAGTTCTTGTACTTGAATAGTTGAATGGTCTGAAACTGGCAACTTGCCTGTGACAGAGTGATTTAACAACTACATGTGCAATCTTCACCCATTGTTTTCAATTCTGAAGCACAAAATTCTAAATAAAAGGTGTTATGATATCTCTAACAAGGACAATGTTTTAAGCTGTTCCTCAATGAAGAATGTTATCCAGTAAAACCAAAACATCGATCTGTGTATCAAGCTGCAGGATGTACCTTTAAAATTAATGCAGAGTTGAACAAGCTGTCTAACAGACACAGGCTTTTACATTTGCCTCTTAAACCACAGCTGATTTCTTGAGTTAAAACACAGACTGATACAGTTATAACACACTTAGAATTGTTATAGGCTTGTATTTTATTGATATTGTAGACTGTGGGACAGCTTAAGCAACATGTAAGCAAGGCAGCCCAACTGGTGGTCTCCTCAAAATGGAAATAATACGTGAAGACTAGTAACATTTGCCTGAGTAGCTTGCAAATATTGCATTAGAAGTTAAAAGATTGGTTTGCTTCCTATCTTAATAGTAAAATTAAAAAAGAACAGAGGTACCCAGAAAGAAAATAGTCAAAATGGAAAGGCAGGAGTTGCATTCTCCAGTTTAAATAAGATCTATTTAACAGAAATGTGAAAGGTAAAAGAGGCTAAAGCTAACACAGAAGTTGATGATGCATATTTCCACCTTAACATATGTGTATGATAACTGGGAATCCAAGGGAAGAACTCATATACATGCAAAAAACCCAGGAAAGGTTCTACAGAATTCAAGCCACTGTCCTGGAAAGCATGCTTGTGTTAAAAATACTAGGAAAAAATCCTTTAAAGTTCTAGTAGTTCTATGAGAAGTAGCTTGTAGTAGACAGAAAAAATAGTCAGTGCTTTGTTGATCTTTTATTCCCATTCAATTTTTTGAATTAAGTTTTGCTTTGGATTTGTTGTTGCTGTTGTTGTTTATTTGGGTTGAGTTTTGGTTTGGTTTGGTTTTGGTTGGTTGGGTTTTTCTGTGGGGGCTAATACCCATTATTTTTATTTTAGACTTGAAAAAGAGCCTAAAAGCTTATCTGGGTTTTTTCCCACCTATACCAGTTGGTCTTACAAGAGCTATACCTACAAAGCTGGTCTAAGGATATAGGTAGGATAATGACAATTACCCTCCCACTAGGGTACTGAAATGCTTTTGTTTGTTTATATCTTGCAGAGATACAAGCTTATTTAGAAACCTGGGTCTTAGCTTCCCACATCAACAAAGATTGCAGACTTCCCCAGCAAGTTCTCAAGGCATCTGTTGCATGTCTGCTTGTTTTCTAAACCCAGGGACAACAGTAGCTCATTCAGTCTTATGCAAGTTCTTCAGGGCAGAGAAAAATGGTAATTACTTCCCTTTCAGAGGAAAAAGGAAAAAAAAAAATAAAAAGGAAGGATGCAGTATCATAGATTTAATGCTTCTTTCAGGTTAAAAAAACCCGCAGAACAACCAAACCATAACAGTTTTCTTTAGCCCAGCCTGAATCAAGGGTCTATACTGGCACCCTGTAGAAAAAAATAAAATAAATATCATCTTCTCACTTCTCACCTTCCATTTTCTTTCTAAATGCTACTTAAAAGGAGCTGTGTTTTCAGCACATTCCTTTCATAAACTTCTGGGTAGATAAGGAGAAATTACCTTTTTTTTTTTTTTTTATCGTCTGGCTCCCCTTAATATCTTGGGAATCCCAGAACTTTGGGCTAATACTCAGGTAATAAGAATTTTAATTTCCTTTTCTCAACCCTATGCAAGGAGAGACTGCATTTAGAAGATTATGGAGTGTTTCTGGAAGGACAATTTTATGTTGAACTAATAAATAGTTAATCCATTGAAGGGTTGGAAATTTTAATCTAAGGCATACTCTGGGTTTTTAAAAACTCCTTGTCAAAAATTTGGTTTATTTGGATAACTGATATTTTAGAATACAATTGTGTGGCACTGACTTGAGCTGTAAGGGAAGCAGATGCTAGGCTCTGTAAGGTTACTAGTGGAGTTGAGTCACTGAACAATTTTGTCAGTATTTGCTATATGGAGAAATTATTTCCCATCCATGCTTGGGAAAAAGTGATGGGATGTATATTTTTCTGCTTTTGCATAAGATTTTCAAGTGTCCTTATGAGTACCATAGTTCAAGAGATGTTTCCAGCTCCAGTTGGAAAGATATGGATGCATTGCCTGGTTAGCTTGACAAATGAGCCAAAGGCAGTATGGTTTTATGGTAGCTGGATGCCAGGTACCCATAAAGACAATCTGTCACTCCCCTCCTCAGCTGAACAAGGGAGAGAAAATACAACAGAAGGCTCACTGGTTGAGATAAGAACAGGGAGAACATTCACCAATTACTATCACACGCAAGACAGGCATAACTTGGGAAAATTAATTTATTACCAATCAAATCAGAGTAGGATGATGAGAAATAAACCCAAATCTTAAAACACCTTTTCCCACCTCTTCTTTCTTCCCCAGCTTAACTTTACTCTGAATTCTCTACTTCATGCCCCACAGGGGCACAGGGGCAGTTGCAGTCAGTTCATCACACGTTGTCTCCGCTGCTTTTTCCTCCTCAGGGGAGGACTTCTCACAGTCTCCTCCTACTCCAGTGTGGGCTCCTCTCTTCATGGGGCCACAGATCCTGCCAGAAGCCTGCTCCAGTGCTGGCTTCCTATGGGGTCACTGCCTCCTTGGGGCATCCACCTGCTGTGGCATGGGGTCCTACATGGGCTGCAGGTGGATATCTGCTCCACCATGGACCTCTGTGGGCTGCAAGGTGCCAGCCTGACTCACCATGGTCTGCACCACAGGCTGCAGGGGAATCTGTTCCTGTGCTTGGAGCACCTTGTCTCCTCCCGTACTGACCTTACTGTCTGCAGAGCTGTTGCTCTCACATAGTCTCACTTCCATCTCTGGCTGCTGTTCTGTAGCAGTGTTTTCCCCCTTCTTAAGTATGTTATATATAGCAGAGGTGCTACCACTGTCACTGATGGGCTTGGCCTTGGCCAATGGTGGGTCCGTCTTAGAGTTGGGATTGATTCTGTTGGACACATGGGAAGCATCTCTCAGCTTCTCACACAAGGAACCCTGTAGCCCCACCTCCAGCCCCCCCAAAACCTTCTCATGCAAATCCAATACAGGGTTCTTCTCTGAAGAGAGATGGTTTTGATCCACCAAAATAATCATGCTGAGAATGCATTATTGAGATAACGCATCCATTCTGAAGACCTATGTTTCTAGAATTTAAGGGTTAATAAAATTTCCTTGGAAGAAATAAAAGCTTTGAACTGGTATAATTCTGTACATGGGAAAGAAATTAGTATTTCTCTTATATTACTTCACTTCTAGAATACTTGAGATCAGAAGTGGTTCACAAACTATATATAGGACTCAGCTCACCTGCTGAAATCCTTAGTCAGTTGAGAGTACAAAGGCATTGACTTAGACAGACCCCAAGGGAAAAGTTAGATGGGACACTAAGGATCATGTCTGGTGTCACAGAACTTGTCATAAATATTCCAGAAGGACATTAGTTTTTCATTGTTGCCTTAGCAAATTGTTATCACACTGTGAAAGTAATGACTCATAGGCAAAAAGCCTTATTTGTTTATGTATGTATTTATGGCCACATTAATTTTCATAGATTGTCAGAGTTTAAAACCAAAAATTACTCCTAGATTGTCTAGTCTGACTTTTTGTATGTCACAACCAAGCAATTTATGTACTAAGAGTAACAACTGATGCTTAGACAGTTTTCTAATGGAAGAATGATGCATGTTTGACCCTCTGGGGCACAAAAAAGTGAAAATTGCATTCCTTGGCAAATGCTGTAGCTGCTATGAAATTGCCTAGAAAATGGGTAAACCTCTCCTCTAGCTACACTGATAATAAAGCAAGAATCTGAAACTCCATTTTATAGTCTGCCTAGTCCTACAGAGGCCTATTTTGAGGAAACCTGTCAGATCATTACTGAAATAGGAGGTGTTCTGAAGTCTTTAGAAGTTTAACTCCAGACCCAGATCTTGATGGTTTCTCTCCTGACTTTTGATCTCTCCCTTTCAATTGGTGTGGGAAGGAAAGATGGTAAAGCAAGCTGTGTATGCAAAATTAAAATGAGAACAAAAACCTGTCCAAATTATGCAACAAGGATCATTATGCTATAAAATTGCTCTTCAAATGTGGCTGTCAGTGAAAGATATTAAGATTTCAACAGTTACTTTCTTGATGAAGACTTAATTTCTCGCATAAAAAGGTTTTTAAGCTTAAAGCTGTGCCTACACAATTAGTGTCCTTTGGTTTATATATTGGTTTGAAGGGTGCTATGAATGTTATAGAAGTATTTTTCATCACTACAGATCAGTTGTCTGAAATTACTTTCACAATAACCTTATAATTTAAACAATTTACAACAAACGTATGACTGGATAGAATGATTAGTAGATCCTTTTGCAATAGAACATATGTAGTTTTAGGAACTCAGTGCAGTGAGGGTTGTGCTGCTTTATCTAGAGCTAGAGTTGGACTTGGACAAAAACAAGCAGTAGCTAAATTTCATCTATGAATTCAAAGGAGAACTTTACTGGAATACAGCAGAGAACAGAAGCCACAAGCTCCCTTTTTAAACCACATTCTCTGTTTCTTTTATGGAATGGAGTTTTCCTGTGTACAGTGAGGCAGAAATAAGCCATTTTAACATATCAACAGTGACTGTGTTCAAAGAAATAGATCTGCAGATAATATTCATGATGGTGGTGTTTAGTTTCATAGACTGCACAGCAGTGTTCACGTCACTGGAGGGCTCTGCTGTGCATATCTGTAATGAAAGTGCACTCTGGCCCAGGAACAACCTGATACGTGGTTTTAAGTAAACTTATTTTGAAGAGCACGCACAGGCTTTCCTTCCTCAGTTTTCCCCCTAATCATCCTACACTAATCAGTTACAGAGTTGTTTCTTGCGGTGGTGTTATAACACCCCCACTATTTGGGATGGGAAATCTGGCCCCTGTACCTAACTCTGTCTTTCTTCTGCTATGTGGTCCTGGGCTCCTCTTAAACCTCTAACTGTAAAAAGCTGTCTACTGAATATTTAAATGACAGTAGATAATTATTTTGTGGGTTTACTTAATATTCCCCCAATTCTTTTTCCATTCTTTTAATATCTGGAGTTGCTTTAATCTGTTTTCTTTCCACAAATTCACTTATTTTACCTCCAGTAGAAAATATAATTGTACATGAGCCAGAATGTTCACTGTTATTTTTTTAATTTTTTTTTTCTATTCCCTTTCTTTTTACACATTTGTATTACAGATGTGCCTGCTAGACTTAGCTAGCATTTTAGCTTCCCTATGCTAGATTCTACATAAAATCTGCAGGAGGCAGAACCTATTAGGAAAAGCTTGGAATCCAATAAACAAGGCAGAACATATTATTAAGTAGAAGAGGCACAAACTGATGGTACAGCTTGTCTAGAAAATCAGAAGCTAAGCTGACTTCTAAATACAGAATTTAGGTATTTTAGAATTGAGTTCCACTAGCCACACACAGACCTATACAACCTCTTTTTTCATAAAGCATCAGTAATTGTAACTGGGTAGAAACAGTGGTACTGTGTGACTTAGACATACATTTCTCTTATATGGCCCTATCCTGGTACCTTTGTAATAAATATGAAGACTTCTAATGGCTATTTAGTCCCACTCATATTGAAAAGCAAATAAGTAAAGGGAGCATACCTTCAAATAAGCTTATGCAAACTGTTCAACCAGTGCACAAAGTGTATTTTCACAACTTGGGACTAGTTAGCAAATATGATGGAGAAAAACCCAAGCAGCTCAATTTAGACAATGATGACTTTTAACAGATCACAGTATAACTTTGTTATCACCCATTTTTGTATCTGAGTAGTCTACTGACAAACAAAGGAAGCCAGACACAAACATTCAGCACTATTGTAGGTGACCATAGTGAGGTCACGTTTATTTCTTCTACTTTCATTACAGTTACTTTAACAAATAGTGCTGATTTCTCACTGTCATAAGGGTAATATGTGAGTGTAGTTAGAAAGAGTCTTGTTACCTATAAAGCCATAATCCTGAAACCTCTTGCACGTATAGATACCTCTCTATTGTTTGTGGGTGGATCTTAATCCATTTCACAGACTCAGCATATTGTGAGTGCAGAGTTCAGTCAGCTTCTGTGTGTGACTAAGGGAACTGGATCTCTGCTCTGTAGGTATGTCTGGTGCGATCTTATGCAACTAAGTGTTGGGGGACAGAATTTGTCACTTAGGAGTGGCACCACACAACTGCGGCTCCGCAGCTTCCCTTGCTGGTACACATGTACATGGCATGCCTCATCATGTGAGCTTGCAGGCTTTTGAAACTGCACTGTGCAACTAAGCGCTGTTCAATAGTTAATCTTTTCCTTATTCCATCTCATCATATATTCATTTAGCTTTATTACTTGTTGTATTCCGTACATTTTTAACTGTTTTATTTTATTCCTCATTACCTTAGATAAATGAAAACTGACTGTATTTAATGTTAACATAGTCAGCAACCCTATTAAAATACACCTGAGTTTTCATGTAGGAAAACTTTTTATTTCACAGGATCAGAATTAAGTCTGCTTATCTATTAATTCTTTCAGAAGAAAAGATAAAAGGAGACTGAAGGAGACTAAATACATTGAGAATCACAACTTAAGAGAAGGCAGCAACTCAGAAGAAAAAAGAACAGAAAATTTTCTTAAGACTGATAACAAAAAAGGCAAATAAGAACCTACTGCTATATACTTAAATTTCCTCTGTTCTTTGTGATCTCTGGAATTTTGCACTGGTTTTAACATGACATTTCAAAATATCTCTGTTTCCAAATTGCCATATTAGACTTTTTCCACAGCTTTACTAGGCAAACTAGTTCTAACCATCTATATATAGCTATTTTTACATATATGCTATTGATATGTTATTTTAAAATTTATTTTCTTTATAGTTACTTACTTTTGCTCCTAAAAATACATGTAAGATTAGTGCTTATCTAGGAAATGCAGAAGTTCTTCTGGATTTTTTTGTCTTGTGACTACTGATAAGTTTAGATTCTTATTGCATCTGAAAAAACTGCTTGCCTTCCACTTGAAGGCATTCACAGTGGTGTCAAGATGTGTCAAGATCTTTTGCGTGCCACCTCCACTGAAAGGCTGTCAAGGTGAAAACATTACATGTCATCCTAGCTTCCCACGCTACATCCAATTTTAATTTACTCTTAAATTGCCACAATATCTTGTGAGCACTTGCGAGTATTCACAGTGTATCACAAGATATTATAATACACTGTGAATACATTGTATTCTATTAAGTAGATGTTTATAATCCATGTTTCCTTCAAAAATAAAAAAAATAAAGGAATACAGCAAAATGAAGGAATACTGCACTTTTCAGATTGTGGTATTTGTAACTGTTTTCTGCGGAAAGGAAAAGTGAAAATGAGACATTGGTAGAAATAGACTGTGAATTGTACATGCTTTCAGAGGAAATTTTGCCAGGAATGGAAGACTGGCATCCAGCAGTTCCAGTGTCACAGCTGCAGGACTCTTCTTCCCCTTTTCAGATTAGATGCTCTTCCCGGTATCAGTCAGACACTTCTCTAAATAACCTATATAATGCAATACTCACACAAGCAAAACTTCCCTTGTTCATGTTTTAGAGGAAACAAAGTTATTAGCATATTATTGCATAAGCATATTATTTCTTCCATTTGGCTTTGATCTGTCATAAATACACAAGCTCTCAAGCCAACTTAATGTAAGATAAAAATATTAGACTGTGAAGAAATTCTCATTTCAGTGATTTCTACATCCATTTATGTATAGCTTTATAAGATATTTTCAGGTAGCTACAGAGATGATACTTAACTTTCTCCATTGACTATGAACAAAGCTATCCATTTAAAAACCTGCAAAGATCAAACATTTCCTACATTGGTGATGTTAGCTGCAGAAAAACCACCACCCTGAAGCTGATTTCCTGCCTGAGAAACCATAAGCTAATTGTAGAACAAAAGGTACATTTTGAGAGCCTCCACTTCCAGCAGTTACTGCGTTAAAGTGTATCTGATGCAGAGCAGCTTGTAAATATTTTGCATGTTCTGTGAAGATATTCTGGTTGATGTATGCTGTTAATACTGCTGGATGTGATGATATAGCATGAAGTAAAGAAAGCTGAATCCTTTAGTGTCAAAATTTTCAGTTTCAGCTGCTCCAAAGAGCATGTATTTGGGTAAAGAGTAGGCAGCTGCCTTTTTCTTCAGTCAACTGTCATCTTTACTAAGTCACTATCCACCTGCTGCCTTTCTGAAAAATTAAAATCCTTCCCACTCTCTTCAAGTCAGTTACCAAGATTCAGACCTATAGTGCCAGCATAATGTCTGTTACATGACTGACTATGAAAAGAACAGTGTGAAGAGAGCAACAGGTAACTTGTGGTACTTAGCAGCCTGGTTTTGTGGGTAGTTTTTTTTTTTAATTGAAATACATTCATTGACATTTATTATTTATTTGTTGTCTGGTGATGACTCCTAGTTTTCTACTAATTTTTTAAAGCCAAATGTTCAGTGTATTTAGTGTCCAATTTAAACTATTTTTTTCATAACTAAAATTATTACTATTAATGAATGAAAATAGCTTAACACCTTAAAAAACACATTTTCAGAGAACAGCTTCATTATCTTAGGTATTCAGCTTCTAAAAGTATTTAGGCACACTGTGTTAATTGCTGCTAGGTCTGTGTGATGCTGATGAGGGTTTCATTTCTGAAATACAATAGGATGCCCTTAAAATAAGACTTTCTGACCATCCACATTAATGGTCTCTTAATGTAATCCCTAGGAATTTTGCTTCATACCAGGGTCTGAAGGAAGTCGCGTGGCTCTGCCAAGCTGCCCCTGTCTCTTCCCGACTGTGTGAAACTTGTCTATGTGTGAAGGGCTTGAGCATAGGAAGCCAAGTAGAGAGAACTTCAGAACTTGCTGGTCCTGGCTGGAGCATGACTCTTTCACAGGCAGTGGTTACTTTATCAGCATTACATGACCAGCCAAGGGACAGGGTACAAAGACAAGGCGCACACAGGAGAGAAGAAAAGGGGTTGCAGGTGCTGAAAATGATCTCACTGATGGTTAGCACAGTCAGAGTGTTATAGTTTAGACTATAGACCAGTAAGACCCAGGCCCCTAAGTTAAATCTATATCATAAAGCTGGCTGGAATAGTACTTAATTAAAAGAAGAGCCATAGGGTTTTAGGAGCTGTTTGAATTTAAATGCCATTTTGACTGATTATTTCAAAATATCTAGGGCCTGATGCACAGCAACAGTCAGCACTAAGAATAACTGGTGGTTTCACTAATGGTCAATCAAGTGCAGAGAAAACTGAAATATCCAGAGTGACTGGGACTTCTGAAAGCTAAGTCCAGATGTAGATTAAAGTTTTAAATGCTCTGATTTCATCCATTTAAAGATTTCAAAACTTGTGGGTATGGGAATGAAAACACTACTCATCCATTATTAGTAGCACTCTCTCATTTTTCCTGTTTCTTATTGATTGTAAGCACAATCAATACAGGAAACCACCTGTTTGAAGCATGACAATTTTCATTTATATTTCAAGAGAAATTTCTGGTTATATTGCCTTACGCTAAGTTTATAGTACATATCCCTAGAGCAATGTATCTTACACTAATATATATTTTCAGAACTTGGCAAATTCTTGATATGTGAAATAATTGGTTTTAGCCTTTTTGTTTAAAACAAAAACAGCTACAGTGTTTGTTGTCATAACCTGTATTAATCACTTAAGAACATGCCATGTAAAGCATTTGTAGAGCATTTCCAATGATGTAGGTGTCTGTCAGATAGCCCAGGCAATCAGAATGCCCACCATTCACTGCAGGGTGCTCTCATACATGAAGTGATAGATGAAACCAGCCTAAACATCTAAGGAACACTTTTTCGAAAATTACATGAAAAATCAATTGGAAAAAAAAAAAAAAAAAGAACCAGGAAAAGATATCTTTACTAGCCTAGCTAACTAAAAAGTCCAAGTAGTTCTACATGAGTTGGGAAAGTACAATAATGCCAAAACTGAATCTCTGTAGAAGCAACCCAAGAATCCTTGCTGCAATGCACAAAGGGTGAATAAATGCTTATAAACTTCCCAAGCTCTTGCATGCGACATACCCACACCAGAATGATCCCTTGGCTAGAATGGGGTTGCAGTGTATTGACAGAGAATGATTAAGTTTCAGTTCAAACAACAGGTAACCTTTCTTTTTGCTTAAGAGTTTGCAGAACGAGAACTCTTGTACTGTAATTTTTTCAGATATGACCTGAAATGAACACATTTCTGAGAGTAGGCACTTATACTCTGACAACGCTGGGTGGCATTGTGCAATATGTAACATTATGAAGTAATAGAATATGTATATGCATTTTAAAAAGTTTATTGTCTTCTGCCCTTCCAGCCCTCAGACTGTAAAAGTACTTGGAGGAACTCACATCTAGTTTGGATACACGTATTTGTGCAGCAGTTTTAGCTCCTGAGCACACAGTCTTTATTGCCACCTCTTAATGAAGTATTCATGCCTTTGTGTATAAATAGCTCCACTGTGAAGAAGTTTTGAGAAGAAACAGCCTTGGTTATCTTGTTAGACTTGTGGTTCAGCAGAGTCAGAGGGTAGTGAGGTAAAGAGAAGGTTTTGCACTTAGTCATAAGTGGTGCTGGAGGCAACTAAAGTCATTAGTATAGACTGGCTGTGTGGGGGATTCCATTATCAGCATAGAAGGAGAGATTCACCACCCGAGAGTGGTTTCAGAGAAATGCTGCAGGGTGGAAATTCCATTCTGAGCTGAACTTTGGACTACGGAGTTCGTTTCCTATTGGGGAACAAGAAAGAAGAAGGAAAATAAATTTCTGTGCAGAGAAACAATACCCATGTGTCAGATAACACAACTAGACACAGATCTGAATGACATTCCTGATGATGAGTGAAATTTCTTTTCCTGTCAGTTCTTTGATGTTTTATAATATCTAGCAAGTAAACTTGTGCAAGAAATGCTACTGAAAACACACATTAAGCAGGTTAAGCATAAATTAGTGCTTACAACCAATGACAGAAGGAAAGCACTTTTATGGGACTGTTCAGACCATCTGTGTCAGAAGTCAAACTGCTGTTTCATTTTAGGTCATCTGAATTTCCTTACAGAAGATTCCCATCTTTTCCCAGTAATACATATAATTCAGGAAGCCTACTCACCTGTATAGAAACTTAATGTAGCTGATTATAAAATGGACAGTACTATTAAAATTTCTTTCTGTGAGACCAATAAACTATAGGTGTGCACTTCACAGGCATGAAATAAAAGCCACTGCATCATTTTTACTCTATTTATTTGCAATTGCACCTGGTCTTGTACATTCTCTTACTGCTGTCCTCCATATTTATGTTTACATGTCTGAGGATATAAACATATTACCTTATTTTTCCTTTTAAAATCTTATATTACATTAATGATTCACTTTTCTTCAAAAACCCTTCTCCACCCTACCCCCACCTAAACAAAGAAGTGGAATTTGGAAACATAGGATTAGAAATTACTTTCTGAGTCACTCAGTCTAGTTCCCTATTATAGGCAACCATGAAATCTCTTTTGTAAAGTAATACGGTGCCATCAGAAAGACAGTGAGGTTATTTACCCCCTTATACCTATTGTAAGGCTGTTTGGGAACCTTAGTTTCCTGTTGGTTGGAATTTTTCTTCAGATTTAAAATCTAAATGTGTTTGTACTGCATATATCTACTTGTGTCTTGACTATCATCACTCTTAATCAAATAGTATCTTACTTTATCTCTGAAGGGTTTCTTTAATGCCTTTCTAGACAATTGAATTTATTATTCTTTTTTTTTTTTTTTTTTTCCACAAGCCAACTCTTGTAGTCTCCCCTTGCAATACATTCTTGTCATCATCCTAGGAGCTCTTTGGGTCATCCTGTCAGCAAAGTATAAGTAATTGCCAACGGCAGCAATATTCACAGGGTAAAAAGGGAAGCTAGGCTTTTTTTATCTGTCTGAAAAACAAAGAAACCCACAAAATATTTACACCAGTCTTGCTGACATCCCTTAGTTTTGTAGAAGGATGGATTTTCACAAGAATGGCACGAGTCATTTGTGTTGTATTTTGAGTTTTTAGAAGGAAAGCTGCTATACAAAAGGTATAAAAGAAATCTACTTGTTTTAATGAAGCCTCCATGATGAGAAAACTTTTGCAGTAGAACTGAATGAAGATCCTCATTTATTTCTGCTTCTTGTACAGTGCACAGATTTTACCTTACCTGGCTGAGAACTTTGTCTAAGAGTTATGTTTTTCTAGACCAATAAGGATTATACTGAAGTTCTGCTTCTCCCTGGTTAATATAAACAAACTTATTTGAGTTTAGCAATAGCTAATGTTGATGCATGTGAACAACAATATTAGTTCTATAGCAGAAGTTATATAGGTATCAAAAGTTGTGTTATAACTTCTATAAAATCATGGTTGTATCATATTAAAGTCTACAGTTATTTCATCAAGATTTTGTGAGTTCTCTTTATCTGAATTTGAAATGCTCATATATGTATGTGCATGTATAAAAATATTTATATAAATTTAAAGAAAGATTTTTACACAGTGTTTTGTCTTAGACCACGTAGAACACTACAAAGCCAGAAGGATTTTAATGGAGGTGCTATTCATTTACAAGTTAATTTTCAGAATTAAAAAAAAGAAACAAAACCAAAACCAAACCAAAACAAATCCAGAAAAACAAAAAAGCACCAAGTCTTTCTGGCTCCTGGGTGCCATTGAACTCATTCTTAACTGGTAACCTTTTCATCATGCAGACACTGGTATTGATATACTTTCCTCTCTGATTCCTAGCCTTTTCTACCAAGTCAAACAGGATTTTGCCAGTTTTGCTCAATGTGGCATGGCCAATGCAGTTGCAGCTTCTGGTTCCCATATTGTTAGTTCAACTTTGTTCCTTGCTTCTTTATCAAGGTAAAGATGAGATGAAGACATGATCTTCCAAAAGGACATGATATTCACACAATCCAATGACTTGAATGAGTCTTGCGAAGACCAATGCAATATTGCACCTCACTAGTCACATGTCAACCTGGACCAAAACCGTGAAAATTTTGAAGAATGAGATTCTTCTCATTGTACAGGCCAACCACTGCAAAATGTCAATTCTAATCCATCCAATGAGGTGTATATGCTTTGCAGTATAACATGTATCCAAATTATTATTGTAAATAACTTGTTTCAGTAAAATATGAGTTGTTGGTTCTTTGGCAAATACACTGATCAGCCTTAAAACAGTGATTCAAAGCAAAAAACAGATCTGAGAAAAATAAATTTTGAATGTTCTATTGTTTTCAAAACATAGCCAGTCAGTTCCATTTAATAGCTGAATATTATACTTCTCTATATAGCAATGCTTAATCATTTTGCTGCATACTACTGTCTCCTTTTTAAAAACTCTTTCTCTAATGACTTTTGCTGTTTCCTTACAGACCTTTTTGTTATTTTCTTCTCTTTCCGTTTTAGTTCCAACACATACTCAACTTGTAAAGGGAACTTCTATTTAAGATCTCTTCAGAGCCTAAAGATAATATTCTTCTTTGGGTCAATGCTGAGTGACATAGCTTCTTTAATCAACCATTACAAAGCTCAAAAACACTTCTGATAACATCTAAAACTTTATGTACTTATCTATAGTAATCTCTGAAAATTGCTTCTTCCAAATCATTACTCCTTTGCACTGTTGCTGAAAGGCATACTGTGGAAAATCTCTCTTGACTATATAATTAAATATTGAATGCAAGGCAAGTTAGGCTCTCACTAAAAGGGCTTTTTTTCTGTGACAAATATATACGTTACATTTTTCTTGTGAAGGTGAAAGTAGCTGAAATAGGAGGATGTATCATGTAGTCTGTTCTTGTCTTAGTTTTTGCGATTCTGCAGGAAAACAATATTCAAGCCTGGGCATTATCTCATGCACAGGCCTGAGCTGCAAGAGATACACTTAATTGGTATGATGTTCACCTAAGAGCAAGGTAGAGATCCACATCCCTGCCCTTTTGTCTGAATGTTTGTGCACACATTGGTGTGGAAATCAGAATACAGATGATTACTCCAGACAACAGGCAAGAGCTAAGGCTGATTTTGTAATTGAATTTTTAAATTCTGTGATTCTATAATCAGTGAATCATGGAGATTACGAGGGACAGGATTGTTTGGGCATAGAGTCAGGGTAAGAAGGCTGTAGTCTCCCATTAAGCACACATGGCATACCACCTCAGCAGAAGGACCGTGTAGTTCCTTTCTGTTGTTCCCATTTATTCTTTAAAGAGTGTGTAATTTATTTGTTTATATAACAAGGGACACATTTGTGACTTCTTAAAAGACAGCAAATAAATTACTACTCTGAGAGGAGAGAGAGAGCATGGAAAAGAAAGAAGAGAAGCAGAACCAAAGCAATATTTCTAACGGGATAAATTTTGCATTAGGTGAACCAATGCCTTGGAACTTTTTCAATGAGAAATGCTGTTTTCTCTACTCAGTGATGCATGCAGCACTGAACTTTGCTCCCTTCTCTCCTTCAACTAACTTGTTCAATGAGTTAAATATAATTCTCAATTGTAAAATTTCTTTTAAGACTGTCTAGTCTAGATTTCAATAAACATCTGAACGAAAACGCTGCTTAAATGCACCTTTGCAACCTGCAGCACCTTACTGTGTGAGGAAAGTTCTGGTCTGACTGTTTAGGAATTCTGACTAAATAGAAACTACTTGCACATGACTGGGAAAGAAAGTTACAGAAGAAACTGGTATCTGGTGATGCTCTCTTTTTTGCCAGATTTTACAAAATCACTACCTGGCAGGCACAAAGGTTTCCCAGAAGCGTGCTTTAAGGACGCGTGTCATATCACAGATTTGAGAAGCACTCATACAGGCTATGTCAAAATCAAAGCAGAGCACGTAAGGACAGAGTAAAGCCACAGCTTAAAACCAAAATTAAAATAAAAATCCCGTGCCTTTTTTTTTTTTTTTTTTTAAGCAGGGCAGTAAGTGCAATACAAATGGGGTTAGAATTTTGTAGTGTTACAAGGCTTACATACTTTTTGTTGTTTCTAACTAGCAAACTGCAACTATCTGGGCTGAAATTCTTCATGTCACTGTTTGCCGCTAGCAGGGTATATCTGTAAATTTCAGCTACCACAATAGAACATCTGTGAGAGTAAAATGAAGAGAAAATACATTGTATTGTCTATGTTAAATTACATTCTAGACTTCAGTAGGCTAAGATTAAATAATACGATCAACCTATGCACAGTTCCAGTGGATATAATCAATTTTTTAATGCTTTGTTAAACTCACCAAGATGATGGTGTTGATTTGCCTGCCCTGATTAAAACTTGTTTTATCTGATACTTTTAAAACAACTACAGCAACTTTTACCAAACAGCAATTCACAACTGAACTCTTTCGTCTCCCCAGGCAATGGTCACACCTCTAGTGCCCAACACAGACATACCTAGAAGTCATTGTTCTATGATACCCTGGCTTGAGGAGCTATTCCGTTTGATTGTGCCCGGACTCAAGTGAAAGTGCACGTCCCCTTTTTAGGTTAAGACAGAGCAATAGTTTTGTGAGTCATTCTGTGAACTAGAGGACATGACTGATTTATGTTAGAAAGAAAGATCTTCTATGCACGGATAAGACAGGTGAGTTAGCCAGCTCAGTTCACAACATAGTCCCACAGTCAGCTGTACATGTACGAGGCAGGGGACATGAACTGGAATTCATAGGAGTAATGAATGTCCAGGCATGGGAAAGACAACAATGCCTTAGACTGGCCTTACCATTGAAGCCCTGTATAGTGGAATTAGAGCCTGGGGGGCTATCGCCTAGGCCGAAAGTCAGGAGAATAACAGCGTCTGGTAGGGCAGCTAAGAAATGGTACTACTTCAACCATATTGTCTAGTTAAGTCCTTTGCATAAACTGTGTATCAACACCATTTCATTTTCAACCCTTAACAGTCACCTTGAGATAAAACATTGCTTGGATAACTATCTCTACTTGTTAGGGACAAATCAGGTGAAAAGAAATATAGTCTTTTAGCCAACTTAAACTAGTGCTATATAATAGAATTGAGGATTTTATATTAAAATGCCTCTTCCATACAGTTTCTTAATCTAAGTATCACTCAAGATACAGGAAATAAAAAAGGGCACCTGTGGTCTGGCTTGCAGCAGAGCTGAGTTTTCTCAGCAGAAGTTAGTGATAAGTATGATTTAAATATAAATTTCTAAATATTTGGAAAATCAGATTATAGATAGCTTAGTTGAGATACCCAACATCACTTGACTTAACTGTTTGAGGTTTACTTTCAGTACTTTGCTATTTCATACATACAATATAAAACTGTTTTTCTTTCAATTTACTAAATTGGATCAAGTAAAATCAACAGAAATTGTAAAATTGAAGCTAGTTTTTCTGTATTCAGTTCAGATTATAATAAACTGCAAATAATTAATCTAGCAGTATACTGCAAGAAATAGCAAACTGTTCAAAAGACCATACAAGACCATATCAGACCTAAATTATGCTATGGGTCACTAAATCTAATTTCCTGCAATTGCAGCCAACCACATAATCTAATCATTCTCCTAAATGTTCCAACCTGCTTGCCCATAATGGAAGCCATAACCCAGCCAGCTCTGGATTTTACAGACCATTTTGCCAGAAACTTCTAATGCTGAATCTGAATTTATTAATGGGAAATTTCTGTCCCTGTGCTTCTGTCCCTGTGCTGGTTTCCTTCAGAATGAAATTTCATATATTCAGCTAAATGAATAAAGATTTTATGATACATTGCAATATAGCAGAGAAACAGAGTACCTGCTTCCATAACATTTGTTTCATTCTGAATTCATCTTTCTTGAGCTTGGATGACAATAACTATTGTAGATGAGATGATAGCTCCTGCACTTCAAATAACACAACTGCTTTCCAATGCTACTGTAACCGATGTCATATAGTACACTTGTATCTTCCACAGCCATATCACACCAGTGACTCATAAATCATTCTGTGATCAACTCCTCACTATAGTTGTCCCCACCACAGCTATTTCCAGTCAGTGAGCTCACAAATTAACAGAAATTCTCAGTATTACTTGCAAAGAGTACTTCTACTTCATACTATTAAATTTCATCCCTTGCATATTATTCGAGTCCTTACATTCACCTTGGTCTTCCTGGGTATTACAACCTCCTGTGCTATCAATAGATGTATTTTTGTTATTGGCAAACTTAATCATCAAACTTGTATCTCCATCCTAAGCTTATTAATGAAATTATTAAACTGTTTAATGACTGACCCTTGAAGAGCTCCAGTAATCAGACTCTCATAACAGCACTTTCCCTTTCAATGCCACTTGTTTTTTTATCTCCCTTGCAATACAGTGCTTTCAATAATTAGCGAGCATTGATTATGATGTGCACAGAATGCATGGTCATTAGGCAGGAGTCCTGCAGAAATAATAGGTTCTTATTTAGGTAAAGACGGTCTAATGATGCATATTTACCTACCAATTAATGTAAGGATTTCTATAAATCTATGGGGGTTTTTAATAATAAAAAATGCATTTTTCTACATTTGTGAACACTAGTTGAATCTGATGCATAATACTAAGAGGTATGGAGCATTAAACTTGGGTTTTGCTCTTATTAAAACAAGACTTTTCCTTTCAGAAATAACAAAATATTTTTGATGTTTCATTTTGAAAAATCCTGCCTTTTTTCATTACTGATCTAAATTTTTTTTAAAAATTTAAAGACCCAAATGTTCTGTGGAATAAATGAATAAAATTCTTAATGACTCACAAGGAAAGGTGTTTTTTTTTTTGTTTTTTTTACATTTTTTCTGTGAATCCAAACTAAGAAAAACATATTTTGAGTAGAAAAAAAACCCAAACAACCAAGTATTTTGGATTGTCATAAAATGAAGGTTCTTTCTGATGTTTTGATTTTGCAACAAAACAAAACCAACAAAAATGATTTAACCCACCTCTAGTTTTATAAGCAGCATGAATTCTGGTGTCCTCATATGCCGACCCCATCACTTTGCAGGTTTAGTGCTCTTCAGGACACAATTTAAAATTAAATAGCAGGTAGCAGAGACAGCTCTGGTCTTAAAGCTCAGATTGTGTCACACTATCCATGAGAAATGCTGGAGAAGGTTGGACTTTATGCAGAGATAAACACAGTGCCAGGCATATAAACAATCCTGTAGTTCTAAGATGAAGACATAAAAGCGTATATCAAAAGCTACGTGCACATTTGAGATAATATTTTTTGTACTAGTTCTCAGAAAAAGCTAGGAGAAGCTTGAAACTAAGATAAACATCCATTACAGGCAAGCAACCATGTTGAGACGGTGGGCCAGGAAGGAAAAAAATTAGTCAAGGAAAATCACCCAGGAAAGTATTGTATCACATGCATATAGTAGAAATGAAAAGTTGTTTACTGAAATGGAAAAAAATAAATATTCATACCTATCAGGGATGGTTTACAATACAACTCAATATTTATTTGAAGGCATAAAATGTCATGCTGCTTTGCATAATTAACTACTGGCAGAAACATTTATCAAATAAAAAACCCCTACAGATTTGTTCATTAGGTATTTTTAAAAAATCACTTTCTAACAGATATTTTATGTCAGAGTGATCACATGTACCCTAGCAACCAGGATGTTATTGAAATTCTACATACAAGTGCATGGATCATTTTAAAAAGATGTAGTAAGTCTAATAATAAATGTTTAATGAATGGTAGAATCGGTAAGCTACAATCTAGATTTTATAAATATACAAAGCTTGGTAAATTAATTATTTTTCCTAAATGTGCTGATAAAAAAGGATAAATAACTGTGCCTTTTTTTTTTTTTCCCAAAGTAATGTTAAGCAATATTTTCTGTGTTGTCATTCCCCTTATTTACCATCTGAAACTTTTTGCACAGCAACTTCACTTATCTCAGTTGTAAGGATTTGTTCTAAAAACATGTATCATATCACTTGTATCCTGCCCAAATCTGAAAGAGCCTTCTCTACTCCATGTACAGCTGTGTGGGTACAAGTGTCATATATCTGTGTTACAGAAAGCATCCATGTAGTATATTTTGCATGCCTTTCCTGATGCTTCAGCTCTGATCTTTGATATATGGATGCCTTACACAGGTTTGTAAAAAAGTGTAATGTAGTTCTTGCAAACAATTTACAAAATGTGCTGCTTCAAAGATCACCAAAAGACATTTGAAAAAAAAAAAAAAAGAAAAAAGTGGAAACATAATTAAGTCCCCAAGTAAAACTTCTTTCGCCTGAGGATCTCAATAGGTCCTGTTTCATGACAACACTGTTGCATTTATTACAAGACTGAACACCAGCTCTTGCAGCCTACAACTAAGCAGCCTAAGTACAAAATAGCCTTTAACAAAGTCTACAGCAACACGATGAAAATGTGTGCTTAAGCAGAAAGTAAAAATGCACTTTTTTCAAGTCTTGCTTGAAGTACTCAATGTATTATACAATAGCAAGGTTTGAGGTTGAAAGGAAAGAGCAGTGAGGCTAAAATGTTAGTTCTCACATTCCCAGCGCAGACAACACATTTGCTTGTCCCTACTATTCTAACCTGTATTCATTAGGTTAACTGTACACATTAGCTACTGTGTTTCACGCTAATTTGCATAATGCATAAGTTAATGCGACCTTAATTTTGGTTTCTTTAGTACTCAGTCATTAACAGATGCTGTGTATACTAGTCATACCTTGCCAAACCTTTTTTTCTTAATATTTCTTTTATGAATCTGGAACAAATTCTGATTAGTTATCAGTCAGCTAGGAAAATTACTCTGAAGTTTCCGAACACTGGACATGCCTAGAATAGTGCATGAAAGAGAAACAGGCCCTTGTAAGCACACTATACAGAAGAAGGAGACCTAAAAGTAATTGAAGGAGGGAGGTGGCTTTGTCAATATAAAATTTTCTACTGATTTAACTTAAACTGAGAATGATGGACATCTAATCCAAACTAAAGTAAGTTTCACTGACTGTTCCTCATAACTGGCACAGGCTTTGTGGGAACACTGTTCTAATAGTCCAAAACACAACACACATTTTTCATGCAAAAATGAGACAACAGTTATGGTTAAGACAAGGATGGCTTTTTAAAAGTTCAGAACCTTTATTTATAGACACTAAACTTGAGGCACAAATTCATTACTTCAGCCTCTGCTGAAAGAAAAGCAGAGGTAAACAGCATCTCAGAGAGGTATTGTGAATGAAAACGTGTCACTTTTTATGATGTAGCTGAATCTAGGGTGGGGTGCGTGCTTACTATCTTATCGTAGAATCCATCCCTTGATCTGTTTACAGTAAGACACTGAGCAAGGCAGAATTTTATAACTCTTTTGAACTCTCTGAAAAAAACCTACTATAGTTATCAGCACTTGCACAGCCAGCAACATCAAAACTAAACAAAATTCCTCAATGTAGTTTTCATTCTCAATTTAGAAAAAGGAGAAATAGTAAGAAAGATGATATTAACTTTTGGGATGCTTGCATTTTCTAAATAACCAAAGAAGTGAGTGCTTAAGAGAAGACTCCTTAAGAAGAGTGCTTAAGAATGCGAGAAATTAGTAATTCAGATTCATTCTTCATAAAGAGTAATTTATTTGATTGGGCTTTTTTCTGCTTTTAAATGATCCAGAAGAAGACATACCACTTTAAACTGTCCACAGAGTCAATCAACAAATCCTCTCTGATCTGCAGGAACATTTCAGAGAGTTATCTATGAATAGCTCTATTTTCTGGTGTATCGGTGAATGAAGTCCTCAGATGTTGTTTCTGTTCTCATTAATTATACAACAATCAACCACTGGAATGCTGCACTATGTATTGAAATTGATTTTAAGAGTCTTTCATGGGCATAAGCATGCTAAACACTGTAAAGACAAGTGCTTGCTCCTGCCTGACTGAACTGTGTCTAAACAGGAAAAAGGGGAAATGGGAGATGAGAATTTGACCAAAATTACAGAACTGACTAATAACAAATAAAGGAACCGAGGTTTCCTGCATTTAAGCCTGATAAGCAGTGGATTAGGCTGCTTTTTACCTGCAGAACTTACAGAGGAAACTAAATACTCCATTTTTTCATTTGCAAAAGTGTGGATAGCACATTGGATTGGGAGACACATTTTTGAACGCTTTGTTTTGCCTCTTGTTTTTACTCTGGTTTCCTAAGGAAATGAAACTTGTGCAGTCACGGCGGGCATGTATGGGTGCCTGCACATACGTTCAAGTAGTAACTTTTGAACCTGCTGGCAAACTGTAGCAAAATTGGACAGAAAGTATTGGTCTCAAAAATAATGTAATTCAAAGGTATTGGTCTCAAAGGTAATGTAATACAAACATTGTGAAGTCAGGAGGACAACTATAGATGCCAGATTGTAGCCTGAGAAAGAAAATTCACATGACAGAAATCATACTACTTTAGTTTTGATGTTAACAGAACCACACTTCAGTTAGGTTTTAGAGCTTTCCTCTATATTAAGAAATTTATTAATTTAAATCCAACAAAATGGAATCTCATGAAAGTAATGCAACATTAGGAACTGGAGACTAAAAGAAAGAAAGCCAAAGTACTATTCATAATAAAACAATGAACTAGAGTATCTGCCCACGCCTGGATGGCACGTGGAGCTCTCTTTTCAGCCTGTGGGCATCCTGTCTCCATGAACAGCCACAAGACCATTCAGTTTTCCTCTGTACTTCAGAGGGTAAAACTGGTAGTAGCAGGAAGCCCCACTGCTGTATTTAAAGGAAGATGGAGGAAACAGAGATGAAAACTGCAGTGAAGCTATGTTCATAACTGAGACTATTTATGTTAGTGATCTCAAATGTTATAATTAGGCAAGGTCTACTCAAAAATATCAATGTAGACGAGTCTTCATTGAGGCTCAGGGAAAACAATGATTCAATTTCTAAAGTTAGAATATGCAGTTTGAGCATTTGTCTCATGTCATAACTTGCTCCTTTACAAGCATCACTCCTCCTCTCAGCTGGTGAGATACCTTGCCAACAGTATGTGAATGAAGCTGGTGACAGGGTACCTATGTTTCATTTGAGTACTGTTGAGCAGGTCAGAAATTTTATTTCCCTTTTAAAACAAGGGTTCCAGTATAATTCATTTTTCCACCCTCACTAATGTGAGCACCTTTCAACCAAACCAAAGCACACAAGCTCCACTGTGTCACACACACTCAGCATAAGCATAAAATGGAAGGAAAGAACCTGAAACTAAGACCTTTTTATGTGGAATAGGCTAGTGAATGTTTTTATTCTGGTTGCTATAGCAATGAATACAGCTGATTGTGCAATCACTGCAATTACATATCTAAAGAGGATGGAACTTTCAAACAGTAGCAATACAACTGCAATGCGAGCAAGTGATGTAATCAAGGAAAGATGGAAGCAGAAGTCAACAGCATACATTATGATGTGTTTATGATGAAATATTTGAGAGAAGGCTGGCTCTTGGTTAAGATGTTAGCATTTTTGACATCTAAATTCAGTATTTTGCTCTTCCACAGCTTTCTTTTGTGACCTTGATCATGCCATGCCATTCAGATCCAGTGAAACACAGTATTGACTAACAGTTATGAGCAGTAGCAAGCCATTTTGAATGCTTGGCCTTGGAGCAGGATCCAGAACCTAAAATTACTTATTGACAACAGGCTGTATTCTGAGCTGGGAGCAGCTTAACATAGTTAATATTAATTCCTCCTGAGAAATGATATCTTAAATTATATCATCTGAGGTGCATAAGTAGTGTTTGCTGAATGGAGGCACTTCTTTTACTTGAGGTTCTGGAGCCTCTCCACAAGATTGCCTTCAAAGGGCAAAGAAGCCAATGCTCTTTTTTTGTAATGTATTTAAATGCAACGGCTCAGGTGCTAGGAGCCACCACAGAGATGCTCTTACTTATAGAGAGTGCTCTAGTACTCATTATATAAAACATCTAGGTTCAGTTCTTTCCACTATCTATAGAAATTCCAGCCTTACCTCCCCCATATCAGTGAAAAAATGTCTTAAATGCCAGGCTGTAGGATATCTAACAGGGAAGAGTGCTCTCACTCTCTCCTATTCAATAATTAAAGAACCTTGTGTTTGCAGGGAATGCACACAACACTAACAAAGCCAACTACTAGAACACTTTCTTGGGAAGGGGAAAAATTAGGTTCCATTTCTGTTATATTTAATATTAAGTAGTCCTTGGATCAAGCTGTTCAAGCAACACAGTCAGAGGAGCAAACGGCCTATGGATTTTGATTGCTGGGGGCTTACTAGCCTTTCCAGAAACAGAACTTTAGATGCCACCAGACTGAGGAAGCAGCTATGTCAGAGTATTAAGAATTTTACCTTGGATCTGAAGAATTTGAAATACAAAATACTCTATGGACTGAGATGTCAATCTTGCTGAACAGTTATCCATTAGTAAAATGACAATGTTGGTAGTTCCCTACATGCCTCAGGTTCTGTGTGATTAACTACATTAAAATTATGATGAAATTACCACCATATGGCCATGGGAGATAAAAAATACAACTGACAAAGATTTAACAAAGTTAAAAGTCTTCAAATTAAAACACTCCTTTAAGCGATTTTTCAAAGTATCAAAAAGATTGAAAGAAGTAAGCCTGCGAAGAGCATAGTATTTAATCAGTTGAAAGACAGCACAAGGACTTTGACTGTGGGAAATTTTTGTTGGTTTTTTAAAATATATTTCATAAATTAGTTGCAGAGAACTTTGAATAACTGTCTTGCCAAATAATTTGCTTTTTGAGAGCCAAAGACAGAGATGAAATACTAAGAAATAAAAAGTGAAAAAGATATTTGCACAACAGATAAAATGAAACACAAAAACACTCCAAAAAAACCCAAAAAAACCCCACCCCAAAATAACAACAACAACAAACCAAACCAAACAATAAAAAACAAAAAAAACCCAAACCAAACAAAAAACAAAATCAACCAAAAAAGTTCTGGTTTACACATAAATGGCAGAAAATGAAACAGCAAGGCACATGATTGAGATAAGCTTGTTAAATAGCTGAGGTGGCCTCCTGAATTTCCTTTTATCCCTAATGTTTCCAAAACCACCAGGATTAGAGTTCAAGGAACACAAGAATGAAGTAAATTATGAAACTAGTGTTGAAGGATACAAGCAATGCTTGAATAGGTGGCCACATATTAACTTGACTGGTACATATGCAAATAGAGGCAGTTAAAATAAAACATGAAAACAAAAGGGAAAAAAATGAAATAACTCTTTCAGTCCTGTGTGATATACCTAAGAATGTTGTGCAATCTACACAGCTCCAAGTGAACAACTACGGAAGCATAAATTAAGTCAAACGTTAAAATTATATATGTTTCTGTAAGCATCGTCACAACTATTAGCATAGAATAGTCTCAGAAATTTGTATGAAAATCAAATGGTCTAGTACATCTACATACCTGCCCAACTTCTAATGGCGATGATGTTGTGGTTTAAGCCCAACTGTAACTCAGACCCACGCAGCCTCTCTCTTACTCCCCCCGGTTCCTCTCCCCAGCTCCCAAAGGGATGGGAAGGAGAATCAAAAGAATGTAACTCTCACAGGTTGAGATAAGAACAGTCCAGTAACTAAGGTATAACACAAACCGCTGCTGCTACCACCAATAATAACAATGA
>WYDI02012665.1:354-36317 GCA_009867235.2 Psittacus erithacus
GTTCCCAGACCAAAAATCAAAAACACAGCACTGCACCAGCTACTAAGAAGGAGAAAAATGATTGCTACTGCTGAACCAAGGACAAATGCCCTCATAGAATCAATCATCTTAGACTGTCTATTATTCTAATATATTACCCCACAAAAATTTACCTAATTCAAGTGCAGCTTCAATTTGTGATGTTTCAGAAAGTTTAATAATTTTTAATGAGAACCTCAATGGCTAATGCTGAGGGGTACCTTGACACTGAAATATTAATTGAAGTTTTAAGGACTTTGAAGTCCTAAGTAGCTAAGCACACAGAAGCTCAAAGTATAAAAAACAAACAAGAGATAGAAAAAGTAATAAGAAAGAAAAATTATATGTGTGGTTTTTATGCTTATGAAATTTTCAAAACTTAGTAGTCGCTGTAGTAATTCAATACAAGACAAAATCATAGAATCATAGAATAGTTAGGGTTGGAAAGGACCTTATGATCATCTAGTTCCAAACCGCTTGCAGTGGGCTGGGAATCTCACACTAAACAATGTCAACAATGTCATCTATGGCAGCCTTGGGTGACATGGTGTAGTGTGAGGTGCCCCAACCCACGGCAGGGGGGTTGGAACTAGATGATCTTAAGGGCATTTCCAACCCTAACTATTCTACGATTCTATGATTCTATCCAAGGCTCTGTCCAGCCTGGCCTTGAACACTGCCAGGGTTGAAGCACTTACTGTTTCCCTGGGCAACCCATTCCAGTGTCTCACCACTCTTACAGTAAAGAACTTCCTCCTAACATCCAATCTAAACTTCCCCTGATTAAGTTTGAACCCATCACCCCTTGTCCTATCACTACAGTCCCTAATGAAGACTCCCTCCCCAGCATCCTTATAAGCCCTCTTCAGATACTGGAAGGCTGCTATGAGGTCTCCATGCAGCCTTCTCTTCTCCAGGCTGAACAGCCCCAACTTTCTCAGCCTATCTTCATACGGGAAGTGCTTCAGTCCCCTGATAATCCTCGTGGCCTGCCTTTGGACTTATTCTAACAAGTACCATACCCTTTTTATGTTGACGACATCAGAACTGTACACAATATTCCGTGTGAGGTCTCACGAGAGCAAAGTAGAAGGGCAGGACCACCTCCTTCAACCTGCTAGTCACACTCCTTTTGATGCTGCCCAGGGTATGACCAACACCTCCAAGTCCTTCTCCTCAGGGCTGCTCTGAATCTCTTCTCTGCCCAACCTATAACTCTGTCTGGGATTGCTCCAACCCAGGTGTAGGACTTTGCATTTGGCATGTTTAAACTTCATATGGTTGGCATCAGCCCACCTCACAAGCATGTCAAGGTCACTCTGGATGTCATTCTTTCCCTCCAGCATATCAACCGAACCACACAGCTTGGTGTCAGCAGCAAACATGCTGAGGGCACACTCAATCCCACAGTACATTTGACTGACAAAGATGATGAACAAGACATGTCCCAACACTGATCCCTGGGGTCATCACTCATTACTGGTCTCCAGCTGAACATTGAGCCATTGACCACAACTCTGTGCACTGCCATCCAGCCAGTTCTTTATCTACCAAGTGGTCTGTCTATCAAATTTATGTCTTTCCAGTGTAAAGACAAGGATGTCATGTGGGACAGTGTTGAACGCTTTGCACGAATCCAGGTAGATGATGTCAACTGCTCTACCCTTGTCCATCATTTCAGTAACCGCATCATGGAAGGTTACCAAATTGGTCAGGCAGGATTTCCCCTTAGTGAAGCCATGCTGGCTGTCACCAGCCACCTCATTTTCTGTCATGTGCCAAAGCATGCCTTCCAGGAGAATCTGCTCCAAGATTTTGCCAGGCACAGAGGTGAGACGGATTGGTCTGTAGTTCCCCGGGTCATCCATTTTCCCCTTCTTGAAAATAGGGGTTATATTTCCCTTTTTCCAGTGATCGGGAACTTCACCTGACTGCCAAGATTTTTCAGGTATGATGGACAGTGGCTCAGCAACTTCATTTGCCAGCTCCTTCAGGACCCGCGAATGTATTTCATCTGGTCCCATGGACTTGTGTACGTTCAGGTTCTTAAGATGGTCTCAAACCACATAAAAATGTTTTGTGCTGGTTTTCAGTATTGAACCCTGTGTTTTAATTCAAATAAAGGAAAACCATGCCATTTTGTTGATATTCTTACTGTAGTGTACAGATAGCATTGATTTGTAAATAAAACTACAATTTCTTTGGACCAGTATTTAGAGTTGTTGTGGCCTCACCTTGAGTACTGAATGCAGTTCCATACCCTGCAATTTAAAAAGAATATGGTCTGTAGTTAACTGAGTCTTTGAATTTCCCCTTCTTGAAAATGGGGGTTATATTTCCCTTTTTCTAGTTGTCGGGAACTTCACCTGACTGCCAAGATTTTTCAGGTATGATGGAAAGTGTCTCAGCAACTTCATTTGCCAACTGCTTCAGGACCTGAGGATGGATTTCATCAGGTCTCATGGACTTGTGCATGTTTAGGTTCTTAATATGGTCTTGAACCTGATCCTCTCCTACAGCGGGCCTAAGGTCTTCATTCTCACAGTCCCTGCATCTGCCTTCCAAGACTTGAGTGGTGTGGTCGGAGCATTTGCCAGTGAAGACTGAGACAACAAAGTCATTAACAACCTCAGCCTTCTCCAAATCCAGGGTAGCCAGTTCTCCTGATAGCTTCTGGAGAGGGCCCATGTTGTCCTTAGTTTGTCTTTTATTTGCAATGTAACTAAAGAATCCCTTCCTGTTATCTTTAACATCCCTAGAGAAGTTAAATCCTAAGTGGGCCTTAGCTTTCCTAACCTGGTCCCTGGCTTCCCAGACGACACCCCTGTATTCTTCCCAGGCCGCCTGTCCTTGCTTCCACTTTTATAAGCCTCTTTTTTCCTTCTAATTTTCCTCAGCAGCTCCTTATCCATCCAAGGAGGTCTCCTGATCCTCCTGCTGCACTTCCTTCTAGTCGGGATGCAACACTCCTGAGCTTGTAGTAGGAGATCCTTGAATATCAACCCACAGTCTTGGACCCCCCTGGCCTCTAGGGCTATATCCCATGGAACCTTACTAAGCATGTTCCTGAAGGGGCCAAAGTCTGCCCACTTGAAGTCCAGGTTGAAATACAGGCTTTCTAACAAGAGAAACTCAAATTAATATTGCTATCATGTTAGATATATACAAGGTTTTGTTTTGGTGAATATAATAATCAATAACAATCTTCATCGTGATCAATTTTTTTTTATTTCTTTTTTTTTTGATGCATATATAAATCTTGGTATGTCCAATAACATTTATAGCAATATACAAATTCCAAATTCACCCAGTGATCCTTTCTGGAAATTTTGGAACTCTCTCTAAACCTAGTTCACTTTCAAAAGGATATTTATACAGTGAAGCCGACTGATAGTATATAATTATCACAATTACAAAACCAAAAATAGGAATTGAAAACTGAATATACTTCCAGCTTTTTCAATGCTCCATCAGGACTCCATCCGTCAGGATAACAGTCAAATTTCTGCACTACATTTAAATCTACATTTAAAAATAAAACGTGTCCAAGCCAAGGCAGAAATTTCAACAATTTTTGGGCATATCTCTGACTAATCTTATGGGGATTTATTTTTCTTGAAGTGTACAAATACTTCTTAACTATGCTTTAGCAAGATTTAAAAACATAATTTTTATACCATTCATCTTATTTTTGGAGATGTTAATCCCTTATATTTCAGGGATCTCCATATATGAAATTGCAGATTATGTAGGGAAAAAAGAAGGGAAAAGATGAAGGAAATAGAAGAAACCTACAAGCACATTCTGCTTTAACCTCATTAACTCAAGGATTTCTATTTTTCTCATTCATACTCACAAACAGGTCTATTAGCCAAATGTCCTTTGAGAGATAAACTAGAAGGAATTATTCTAGGACTTTAGACTTTTTTAACACTGATGTACAGTTTCTCAGAGCACTGAGTTGGCTTAGCTCTTGCTGTCAAGAAGACAAGATGATCATACCAATAATCCCTTTTCTATAAAGATCATAAAAATACAAGTATTCACCTGCAATAAAATTTCACAGAATTCTATTCCTTCTCACATCTTCAAAGAAAAAATGGTCAAAATTACCTTTAATAGGTTAAAGAGTGAGTGCAAGTTTCCAGTTTGCTGCTGTCACTCAGCTCATTTTTGTGCATTCTGATCCTGAAATTTTTTCTCAAGTCTAGCAATCTCAGCAGTACAAAATATATCATCCTTTAAAGCCATCCTCACTCCCCAATCGACTATGCCCTCACTTCTCTAAATTAGCCCAAAGAAGCACCATATTAATCAGACTGTACTAGAAATCCAGAATGTAGGTATAGCAGAAATCAAAGCAATATCAGGTTTCTTTACAAGGCAACAGGAACACTCCCTTAGTTTTTGTGACCTCTTCGCTTCTTCCAAAGACTGCTTACTATCAGGATAAGAGAGGTTTTATCAAAAGATAGCTTAAAAATGGAAAATTAAATCTAATTATTATAAAAAGATAGATATTTGTAAAAGTTTATGATGATACATTTATAATTTATGGTGATATTTTAAAGAAATTATTTTCATGATGTATTAAGTGTAACTGGCATTTTGGATAATCAAAGTGAAATAATTTTTCTGTCATACATAGTAGAATATGCAGACATTCCTGTGGGAAAATACCTAACTAATAAAATATGCTTTATATGTTTTTGTAATACATGTACGTTTATATATATACTAAAAAAAAAAATAAAAATAATAAATTATTTACAAAAGCAGTGTTTGCTACATAGAAAATTCTGGATGTAAGCTTTATCTCTCTTGTGCACATGCAAGTTTTAATTTATATGTCCATAGAGTGTATTTTCCACAGGATTCATGCACTTTTTTGGGGAAGTGTTGCAAAAAAAAAAATAATATTTTAAAGCTGGAAATATAACATTTCTCCCTACTTCTCTACCCAGAATTGGATAATCTGATTTAGCTGAAATTTTCTCAAAATACTTACCCCAAGAAATACATTGGTTCAGAAAATATTCAGCTGCGTGGCTACAGTGTGACAAAACTCTAAAAAATTGAAAGAAGGCTGTATTTGGAAGTCTTTTATTAATATAAAGCAATACACTAGTCCTGTCTTTAAAACTATGTGGAGGTGATTGTTGATCAGGCATGGAAAAATTACAGTAAAAAAAAATTACGTTTTTTGTATGCCGCAGAAATGGAACAAACTCAAAGTATATCACCACAAAATTAATCACAAAGGATCATATTTAACCTAGGTGCTTAATGTTATGGTGTTTATGAAATTGATTGTTCTGCAAAGAATCATAAAAACCAGCTTAATAATTTACCATCTTTTTTACTGAATCTTTTTTTTCCTAGACAAACTTCCATGGACAGTAAAATGATACACATTCATAGCAGGAAAATTGGTTCTCCTGAAGTTGCTAACCCATGATGTTAACTTCTGTCCATGATGAAAATATTTCCAGATATTACAGTGTGCAATAAAATGTCATGGCTCCTTAGAGAAACCTTTGCTGAATGATCGTAAGCGGTTTGAGGCAGCAGGCAGCATACAAATGAGGTCTACAAGACAGTAGTTTCTTCATTTTAACATCATATCCATTTCATCTCTTATTTTAACAATACAAGGAAGGCCTGAATAATCTAAAGCTCAAAAGGTAGATATTTCAATCTCAAATTTCTTTGCAGTCGATTTTTTTTTTACAAATTCTCATATAACTTTTAATTAAAAATGGAACGAAAAATTACTCAGTTGTAAAAATTACAGGAAGTCTTTAAGTTCCAAAAACGTACAAGAATTTGGAGATTCATCAGAAACAAAGAAATGGAACAGAATTATTTCTGCTGAGAATTATCCTGCATGAGCCCTTTATCTTGAAAGATCTAAGAAAAACCAGTCCATCCATACAATGGATGTATGTAATTCAGATATCTCATCTCACAGAGCTCTAGCTTGCCGCAAACACTGACACAGTGTCATGGTTTAAGCCAAGCCGTAAATCAGCCACGCAGTCTCTCACTCACCCTCCCCCCTTTCTCCCTCAGCTCCCAAAGGGATGGGGAGAAGAATCGAAAGAAGACAGCTCCCACAAGTTGAAATAAGAACAGTCCAGTAACTAAGGTATAACACAAACCACTGCTGCTACCATCAATAATAATAATGACAAGGGAAATAACAAGGGAAGAGAATACAGCCACTCACCACCCGCTGCTGACCGACACCTCAGCTCCAACACCCCACAGTGCACTAGCCCTTCCGGGTAACTGCCCCCAGTTACATCCTGGGCATGACATGCTGTGGTATGGAATACCTCTCTGGCTAGTTTGCATCAGGTGTCCTGTCTCTGCTTCCTCCTGGCTTCCCCTCCTCCCTGGCAGAGCATGAGACTCAGAAAGTCCTTGGTCAGACTAAACATTTGAGCAGTAACTAAAAACATCATTGTTATCAGCGCTGTTTCCAGGCCAAAAGTCAAAAACACAGCACTGCACCAGCTACTAAGAAGGAGAAAATATGACCGCTACTGCTTACCCCAGGACCATAGGAAGAACTAAGTTTAATATCAGAGCCATTATTAAGACAAGATTATCAAAGCATAGGTTGGAAGCACTTGTTAAGCACTTCTCAATTCCTATCACTTCTTATGTTTGGCATAGAACTGCTTACTTTCTAGATGATGTGGAACTCTTTTCGTTTGCAAGTGAGTTTCCACAAATAATTTGATGTACAAGAGCCTGCTTCCATAAACGTTAAGGTAAATTAATGTGATTAAAAGACAAATGCTTTCAAAAGGCTTGTTTCGACATTTTAAACAAATTTTAGCCTATATTATTTACTTCCCTTTCTATAGCATTTTCTTCCTATTTTTGGTTTAGACTGCCACTAAAACAAAACCAACACTTGTCCACTTATTTTCCTTTTGTTAATATTTGTTCTCACCATAATTTTGTATGGCTCCATTACTCTGACAAGTCTACCACAGATTTTGTTTTTGATCAGCAGCAAGCTTTTGAAGTGCCTCTCCTGATGTGTGACACCAGTGTTCTGATTCATGTCATGGAGCAGGCTCTTTCAAGATAAAATTCACTGAAAGATGTGTCATAGGGCTGCACTTTATGTGCTCCATCTGCTAATTGGCTTGGTCCAAAGGCACAGGCTAGAGATAGTCTGAAGTGCACAGCTGAAAATAGAATAGGGTGAAATAAGAATAGTCAGATTTTGGCCACCAACAGTTTTGGTTTATGGGGCTGCACCCAACTGGCCTCTTTACTTGCTATTTTAGCCATATTGTAGTTAAGTTCCCGTGATCACTTGAGAAATTCTGGTGCCATCCTCAAGTTTATTCTGATTCATTATTATATGAAAATATTAACCTTATCTTCACTTCATCTCTAACTCCAGGGTGCAATTCTTGATGCTGTTTACTCAGAGAAACCAAAACCCCACCCCAGACTTGCAGCAAACAAACAAAAAAAATTTCTTCCCCAGAAGGATGGCAGCTACTACTTTTAAAGTACAAGGAACCCCATTTTCAACTCCACAGATATGAAGAAGTAGGGAGAAATTACACATATATGCCATTTATTCATGGTGGATAACAGCTTTTTATAGTGGTCAATAGAGAGCTGGGTTGAAAACCATTTTTCAGGCTTCACACATGTACACAAATTAAAGATGGGAATGGTTGCCTTTGGCTCTAACTGTCAAAAACCAGTTATCAGTCTTCATCTAAGTCTTCAAGAAGCTGCTTTTTGAGAGCAATTGATACTGCGTTTGCCACAATACCTCATTTAATTCTTTTCATCCTAAATATGTTGTCAGCAGGGGGAAAGTCTTCCTCATTTTAATGAATTTTGAGATCATTGATTCTTTGCCTTTTCCTTTCCTGTGGTTACACATGCAGGAAGGCACAAATGCACAGACACACACTTTTAGCCTGCAGGTTATGTAAAATGTATGTCAAGTCCTTGGTGAAAACCTTGCATATTACTGATGTATACCTAAATGACATGAATCTTTACTTTTAAATCTTTTACCATCAACTGCTGCAAATCAGCCTCTGGCACCTGAACATAATTGGGCAAAACAGTAAACTGAAAACTGTGTTTGCTGAATAGTTTTCAATTAAAGAGTCCTTAAATCAATAGACAGCAGGCTATCACAGCCACAGGCCTGCTATAACTTACCAGAAAAACACAAAGAAAATAGAAGTCAGAGAACCGGAAAATACTAATGAAAATCATGAACTATATTACATTTTAAAAATAAAATTCTTTGAATTTTATTCTTTAAAAATAAAATTAAATTACAATTTAAAAATAAAAATCTTGGATTGATGGACATTATTAACACCCAAAATGAAAATGCATTAGGCCCTACAATGCTGTGTCACATTTCTTCTGTGTTAAATGCTAGAAAGAAATGACAAAATGCAAATCTTTGTAAGGAGAGCTAAAAATTTGTAAAAGTCAAGTTATTTACAAAAGTGCAGAGAAAGGTTTAGTCTAGATACACTAAGAGAATAATGCACCTTATACATGAGAAATCTTGCTTCCCATTTTGGGGGAAAATTGTTAACCATCCTCATCCCTACAATGTAAACTGGTGAGATGACTGCTTTCAGGGCTCTCAGCAAGAGCCTAGGAATCAGGAAATGGAACTCAAACAGACACAAATCCAGTTTATCTCAGAAGAACGCTCGTACTTCTACCTAAAAAGAGATGACAATGAGATAAGAAAGGATTACTTTGAACCAAAAGAAAAAAAACTAAATCGCTGATCATTCTGCATGCAGAGTTACCTGTATTACGGATACTCATACATAAGGAACTTGTCATTTAAAAAAGAGGAAGTTTTCATTAAAAAACACTGAAGAAAAATGTGAATAGCTGTAAAATTTTATAACTGGTGCTTGAAAGATCAATGGATTAGATTCAGTTATGTGTATAAACTTGTAATATGATTTGTGCCACTTCCACTTTTTAAGGAGAAGGAGAGGGAGGAAAGCAAAGTAAAAAAGCCAAAACAAAGAAAAACCAACCAAAAAACCATACACACACACACAAAAAAAACAACACCAAAAAACCCAAACCTCTCAAACCCAAAACAAAACAAAAAACCAACAACAGTCTGTAGTAAATAAATCGGCAAGTACACTAATGAAAACTAATTAAAATCTATATACATTTTAGAGTGGTTTAAAAACATCTTCAGTCATAGCTCCACTGCAAGAGATGACATTTTGTTTGTAACTAATAATAAAGCAGATATACATGATCATTCTCATTTAACATCACAAGAAATAATCATGAAATTAGTTAGTTTTAGAACAAGAATGTAAATCCAAAAAATGCCAGTGTATCAGAGGCAAAGCAAAACCACGTTTTGTTTTAACGGCACTATATAAGGGATAGTAATTGTTGGATCAGCTGATGTCAGAAAAGGTACAGTATTGCTGAGGACAA
The DNA here is from genome assembly GCA_009867235.2 of Psittacus erithacus. Lineage (NCBI taxonomy): Eukaryota > Metazoa > Chordata > Aves > Psittaciformes > Psittacidae > Psittacus > Psittacus erithacus. Next base: position 9,862 of record WYDI02012665.1, read on the forward strand.
ATTAGAGAAACATTAGGAGGATACATCATTATCCTGTTCCTAAGTTGCAAGGCAATTCTGAAAAGGGCGCCTGTCTTATAGCAACCAGCTTTACACGTTTTCCACCAATATTCTTAGCTTAGACCTTGGACAGTATTTCCATGTGCAGCTCTGCATCACAAAATGCTTTTCTCCATTATTCCCCCCTGCAAATGGTAAAAACTGACTCTACAGTGAAACCAGTCATGACTTTATTTAACCAAATGCAACCTAAATACATTTAGTTTAAACTGCAGAAGCAAATGCAGTCAATTATTTTTGTTTACAAAGTAAACAGGCATTTAATATTACTTCAGTTTGTTAAATTCTGAACAAAATTATCAGAGTGATAAGATTTCATCACTGGATTCTCCTTGGATAAACAGTACCTGCCTAACTAGCTATGTATTAAAATTCTGAGAAAGCCATCCTCTCTGTCACAATCCACTACGCAGTCTGTACTATTAACACAAAAGAAAGAATTTACAAAGTAGACTTTTGCTTGAAAAATAAAAGGTGGGTATAAATAAACCTAGGAAGCAGTTCTGTGCTTCAGAGAAAAATACAGTTTTCTCTCACAGATGCTCCTCGGGGAAATAAACAGCAGCAGCAAGGCCAAGTCAAGAAAGCTCTCTGAGACACAAAGCAAGAATATAAAGTACTGTACTGCATGCTCACATTCCTCTGGGAACTGTTATCTTGCTCAAACAAATCCAACTCACTAAACTGACAGCTGTGCACTGCTCTTTTTTTTTCTTAAAGGATTAACATTAGGTAAAAATATAAAGTGAAAGTATTTTTCAAGAAGCAAACTAACTGAGAGACTATCTGATCACTGCTGCTAAGGGAGGGAGTCTTTTTCTTGCACCACGACTAGTACAAGTGATTCACCAAGAGACTGTTTTTTCAAGCTGCTTTACATTCTTAAAGGAAGAGAAAAAAAGAAAACTGAACTACCAAATTATCCTTGGAGAGCAGTAAATATATGGGAAAACCTCTTAAAGACTGAGCACCTCTTCAGATAGACATTTCTAAAGATTTTGGAGCTATTATTTGGGTTTACATAATACACATGTGGCTTTCTGTATGAGTATTTTCCAAATATACTGCCTTTTAAACCATTTGATTCTGGTGAACCATAGCTTTACAGAACTAAAAAAGAAAAAAACCCAAAACTGATTCATTAAAAAAAAAAAAAAAAAGAAAAGAGGCTTAAAATTGAAATAGAATTAATTTACCTAACTTCAGCTGTCTAAAAACTACCAGCAGATCCTAAACTTAAAACTGATTCGTCTGGTTATCCTGAGCAGAGGGAGCCAAGACATGTAGTTTACATTACATACCCTACTTTAAGAGTATGACTCTCTTGAAAACTTCAAACATTTACAAATTTAAAACCTAAGAACTCAATGGAAACCATAGTCTGTAATTTCTGTGATACAAATCAAACCTCATTATATAATTATAACAAGCTTTTATCCACACAAGTCAAGGGAAAGGAAGCCATCCCTATCATTGGATAATTACTATATCATTTTGAAACTTAAACAGTATGATTTACAGCTGTGGTGATCCACAAGTATGGGTTTCTACCTCTGCTAAGCAAACTGCTCCCTAGGTAAACTGCGGTAGGTCCTCCATTTCTAAAAGGGTTACAAATATGTGTTGCTCCTTTTAGAGGGTGATTTCAGATGTACAAATGAAAAACAGATATATAAATAATATCCCAATGATATTACCATGAGCAATCAGTAGGTGAACTCAGTACTGGTTTTCTTACTTCTGCTTACTCTTTATTGTGAGAGGTGGGAAACAGAAGTTTCAGTAAGCATCTACCTAAAGTACCTGGATAATAAATAAAATATTTTATATTACCCTTAATAGACCAGGCAGAATAAAAACTATACTTGTGTTTATTACTGTAATTTAAACAGTAGAAGCTAAATGTTTTTTTGCCTTAAAAACTGTACTTTCCTATTTACTTCAAGATTACCTGAAACAAAAAGATGATGCAGGACATATCTTTAGTAGAAGCTGATAAGATTTCTAATAATGAAGATGCAAAGCTCATTGAGAAGTCCTGTTTGCTTATAATAATTTTTATGTTTAACAGGAGTTAGACAGAAGGTAGTATTTCACAGCCTCAGCATGTATATTGCCTCATCAGCTGCAGACCCATTCATATTCCTCACAACTACCCGAAGTATGATAGCTGGAAGGCTCTTCACATTTCCAAAAAGTATTTTACTGTCCTGACATCCCTTATTCTGGAGCCAGAAGTTTCAGATTGTCCCCATCCTGTCCTGTAATTCAGAGCACTGCATAGTATTCTATTGAGAAATTTTTGCAATGTTCAGAAATGAGGCCCTGCACATGTTTATTTAAGCACACCTCTGTAGTCCTTATCTAGAAGAAACTTGCCACTAGTATCACAAAGAAACCTAAATGTGACAGGTAACTGTCTGGAAAGGGATACCATACAGATTCACAGTGCTAGAGATCTTTGGAACAAGTGATTGACTAAGATTCACAAAGGTAAAATTCAAGAGAAAAAAAAAATCTTGGGGAGGTAAGTGGACAGAGAATGAGTCCGTTATGTCTGGTTGCAGCGTGACTGTGCTCTCTGTCCAAATGTAAAAATTTGTCAGTTCATATTTTGCAATTGGAAAAAATGGGGGAAAACAACCTCAACAAACCCCGCAGAATACATTTACCAACTGAAACATTACAAAAATTGTTACCACTGAGGGTTAGAAAAGTAGAGTCGTATGTATAGAGAGAAGGAAGAATCACTATCAAGAATGCAATTTAAATGAGTCCCAGCTAAACTAAGCAAAAATTGTATTATCAATGCATAAACACACAAATGGTCAATAAATAAACTACAGAGCTTGAGGAAAGAAAAAGAACTTAAGGCGATTATCTTTCCTGCTTATACTGGAAACTTTTCTTACCTGCAATGTTAAAAGAAATGAGAAAGGATCAGAAGGGTTAAGATAATCTTACTCCTTTACTAGTAGCATCTCACGATGATGTCCACAGGGATGTTTTAATACCTAAACTTGTTTTAGCTATAAGTACAAAGAATCATAGTATTGTAGAATGCTTTGGGTTGGAAGAGAACTAAAAGATCATCTAGTTCCAATCCCCTGCCATGGGCAAGGTCAGCTTCCTCTAGACCAGGTTGCTCAAAGCCCTTTCCAACCTGGCCTGGAACACTGATAAGGAAAGAGGTAGAATAAATGATTTTCAGATTAAGTAAAATTCAAACTGGATAACCTCCACAAACGTTCAACACTTATGAAATACAATACATACAATGTGGTTATATCTAGCAGACCAAGTTCACAGATGAATAACAGAGATATTAAGCACTACAAAAAAGATAACAAATTAAGCCATTCTAGTTCTTCCAAAAGAGAGTATATGGAAGAAATTTTGTAAATCCAGATTACAAAGGAAAAAAGCTTGCACTTTTGTAATTAAATGCATAATCATGGATGCAAATCCACGTTAGCAATATTAAATGGCTTCTGCTTTAATGAGCCATTTGAAATGAAATGGTTGCCTGCAATTAGACATCTGCAGTCCAAGGACAGCAAGCCAACTATGTAGTCTGGCTGCCAGAATTACAGTTGCATTCCTCAGCAGGACAATGAGAATGGATAATTGTAATTATAACATATACATGCCTTAGTGTTCTGTGGCTGAAAGAGTGTGAACAACAAGGGCTCTTAATACATTTAATTGCTGGCTGTTAATAAAGGGCTGTCAAAAAGAGAACCATCTTTAAAGGGCATTCCAATTCCAATAAACATCACAAACCAAGGTCACTAACTACCCACCTGAACACAACTTTCAAAGAAAACTGCCTCTTAGGCCCTGCAAACATCTTGTCACATAGGCTTGATATTCAGAAAGTTGCAAGCTAATATGAAAGCAAGCTGATGAAATGGGAGACATCAGAGATGTTATTTTAGAGGGCTTATTACATGCTATAACTTCTCTACTCACATTCCCTTTGTAAAATCTCTTTTCATGCCTTTTCCACTAAAACTTGAGCAAGGATCCTAACTGCTTTTCCGATATGAATATTATTGTCTCTGCTCTTACACACTTAATATATCTGAATATTTCAGATGTCAAAATGCTTCAATTCCCTCACAGGAATAAGAGGAAAAAGGACTTTATCTATTCAAACTCAGTGCAGAAATCACAGCTACATTCTTCCACAGAACCCTTCTATCACCTGGCCAAATCATAAATAAAGCAAAATAGGATTTAATTATCTTCAGATTTTAACTTTCATTCAGTGTTACTCAACATTGCAGGTCACTGTGAGGATTCAGGGGTGAATATCCTATTGTTTCTTCCCTGTTTGTTGTATATTCTGAATGTATACTGAAAATTCACTGTGATTTTACTGCAAGTTATTCTGTAACAAGCAGCTATCTCAGCTGCTTCTCTGTTAAATCTCACTGCTTTTTAAAATATAATTCATTAATGGTACTGACAAAATAAGTGAGAGCATCATGAAGAAATAAGTAAGAATTCTTCTAACCTTATGCACAGGCTATCATCTTCAAGCTATTAGGTGAGATTTCTTTAACGTAATTGTTTTCTTCCCTTTTTATTTTCATCACTTCCTAGACAAAGTTGAAACTGAGATTTTACACTTCTTGAATTCAATAGATTCAATTATCTACAAATGCCACAACTAATTCATTGGATCGTCTTATATACTTCCCTCAAGATGAGCCAGGAAACTTGCTGAATTTCTAAAATTTTAGAAACCATGGGAAAAGATCTTTATTTAATCCCAGTATCATTAGACTGAACCTTTAGGCACCCAGACGTTCAAATGGAATCCACATGCCTTATGTAACTCTGTATGCATGTGGAACAGTGACAACCCCTTTTAGCCCGCACCCTAATTCAGCTAGCCAGCAGAAACTGCTCAGGACAAAAAGAAATTCTACCATTTTTTTAAAAAAACACAAATATCTAAGGAAATGTAGAACCTCCATAACACAGACATCTAAAGCCTGGAAACATCTCCTCCACAAAAGGCCTCAGCCACTCGTTTGTAAAGAGACAGAAAATTTTTAAAATTTTGCCTCCATTTACCCAGGATATAGAGAAAACTCGTGTTCTCCTTTGACTGATAGATGGGAGGCCTCGTGGATATTAGGTAAAAAAATTACTATACATCTAGATGTAGATTAAAAAAAATAATTTGTTAAACTCTAGGCTCCTAAATCATAAAGCCAAAGTTCACTTTCCAAGTGCTACCTAAGAATAGTTGAGAAATGGTCATTCCACTCATGTCTGAGAGAAATTGTGCCTGAGAACAACTTTGTTCTCAGACAATTATTCAGTGTAAATAAACCTGAACAAAAGCTAAAGCAACAAAAGAAAACAAGCATTCAGTATTAGAAGATTCTGGACAGGAATATTCACATTTTCCAGGTCTCACATTTTCACTTTTTTTTCCTTCAGTTCAGGGAAGAAATTATGAGGAGGACATCTAAAACTGTGCAAGTCATGTGGGCTTAAAAATGCCAATGTAAAAGACCATCCTGGGCATAAACCAGTAAAAATATTAAAGAGCATACTTACATGCTCTCCTTAAATTTACTGTTCAAAAATGCCAGAATAATTTCTGTATACTGACTCTTTATTACCTTGAAAGCTCTTATTAATTTTCACCCATTACAAATCTCTTATCTTCATTTGTAGGTGCTTCAGTCACCACCATAAGCTGTCTGTGGTTCTCCTGCTGTCTACACAAGTAATTATGGATATTTACACTCTATCCTGTCATACTTCATTCCTTATTTGTATGCTTATATGAGCTGCACATTTATTATCAAAACACAACTCCAACCAATTCTTAAGGGCAAGATGCAGATAGTTCTTTTTAAAACACAAAAATAAAGCACCAGTTAGAGAAGCTACCCCTTCTCATTGACTTTCATTGACTGTAGAATATCACTGACATATTGCTACAAAGCAGCAAACTGTGTATTTCACACAGTTGATCTTCATTCCCTATTAAAAGTGCAGAGCAGTCAAGCAGAACTATTTTTAATGAGGAATGAATGTCTTCTTTGGACACTGTTTTCATAAGAGGTTATTCAGCATACAACAATTATTTCTTTAATCTGTCCATGGACTAAAAAAGTGCTGTAATTAGTAAAGAAATCTTGTTTGTTATAATGGTTTAAAGTGAAATAGTTACTTATGAGTAACACAGCATAACCATAAGAAAATCAGTATCCTCCTCATTTTTTTTGTTTTGTTTTTCTTCTCTCTTTTTCTCTCCAGCATTCATTAGTCCTAGTCAGAATGGGACATAAGAGAAAAATTAAAATTCCAATATCCAATTGCAGTTTTTAAGTAAAAAACTTTCTACTTTCCGAATATTAATTAAACATCTTCTTCATATATCAGATGGAAAAATATTATTCCAAAGATGTTTTTAAAATTCTTTTTTTTTTTTTTTAACTGAAACTGCTAATACAGCAACCCCAGCAAAGACTGAAATTTTCCTTTTTATATCTGTCAGACACACTCTACTCTTTACTGTGCTCAAAATATTGGATAAACTCTCCTGATTACATAGCATTGGAATTTCTTATGTCTACATTGTTAGACATAAGAACAGAATTTTTGCTGTTCTTTGAGCTGCAGTTTTTATTTAAAATTTACTTACACCTGTACCAGAAGGTAATCTGAAAACACATTAAAAAAGATAAACCATTTAACCTTACAGATCTCTGGTCCAACAGAGGGGATTGCAATATCCTTTGCTGAAACAAAGCAGACAATGTATTAGACTAGATCCAAAGATATTCCATTGGAAAATGTGAAATTAAACCTTTATAATTTTGAAAAGGGTACTGCTTCAGCTATAGGTAGCTTCAGCTACCTATTTAATTTTTCAATGCTCAAATCTACAAACAAAACCTACCAGTCTATTAAGAAAAACCCCTCATTATTATCCACCTAACATTTAGACATAACTATTCATAGTTTTGAATAACATTTCTGGGCATTGTCTTAAAGGGGGATGTATCTATAGAGGATAGAAGATTTCTATTACTAATTTCTAATTTAATGTTGATAATGAGCTAAATGAAAATTCCACATATGAATAATACATATTCTACACTAAAATTTGTCAGTACTGTCATGAAAGAACCAGCCAATCACCCTCCTCTTAATAATTTCCCATCTCTTGCAGATAAAATTATATTTGAATAACATTTTATTTATGGTTGTGGCAAAAATAATTTAAAACAAAATCTTCTGAAAAATCATAAATTAACTAGTGGTGCAGCTTTGCACCCTATAGCACAAATTAAAGAGGAACACAGAGAGTTTTGTAAATGTCTACAAAGAAAAGATCATTTAAAATTCAGAGATTTTTAACATCAGCAGACTTGTGCCTAAACAACCAAGTAGATGTCTGGACCTTATACGTAGCCATAAGTCACATCGGTTACATGTTCCATAAACTTATGGCTATGCAACTGGAGTTGTTATACAGCACATTTACAGTTATTATACAGAACTGATCTCAGAAAAAAAATCTGAAAAACTAGAACATGCAGTTCTAATTTTGTCAGGTCTTTATATTATATTATCACATTCCAGAAATCCACCATTCTTTAAGTTTGTTTGTTAAGTTATTCTGTCAAGTATCAATTCTGATTTTTAAAAGTATGTTCCTCAGAAATATTGGGTAAAACCTGAAAATATACATACAATGTAATCTTACAAAAATGGACACAAATTATAATATGCATTTTACATGGAAATGAATTGGTAAAAATAAGTCATCACTGGGTTTCAAATTTTTGTTAAAACATATTTTAAGTCTTAAAATGTGTATACTTCAAATTGGCATTATTTTGCCAATTTGCCAACCTTTTCTCCTCTTTGGTTTCAGCCACTGCCAGGATCCTTAGGACAGAGTAAGACATTAGTGATCAAGTGTTTGTGGGATTATACATATACGCTGTTCCTCTCAGAGCGTAAGAAATCTGACCCTACAAAGGCAGGTTTCTTCAAATCATAGCATACTGGAAAGCAGCACAGTCCTATTCAAAGTCAGTTTCTGAAAACTCAGGTTTCAGATATACTTTTGAAACTGTACCTATAAATCATGTCTGTATAGGTATGTTTATACCACCTTTATTGTGCTCTGTGATCCAATTTTATATTCATCAATCACATACTGAAGGGGGTTACAAGTTCACAGCAAGGAAGGGAACCGGATGGCACATGATCGGAATACTGAAGAAAACGGTTTTGTAACCATTGAGGATTATGCAGTAAGTCAAATAAATCAAGTAGGAAATCTCACTAATTATTTTTTGTATGTTTGGGTTCAGGGGGAGTGGTCTTTTCATTAACAAACAGAAAAAAAATTTAAAGTGAGACAAGGCTTTTCTGACCATTAACTGCTACATGAAATAGCATAAATTAAGCAATAAACAGTAACAGAAGTTTATTTCTACATACATAAATGGTATTTAACACTGAAATTTTAAATACATATCCCTCTAAAAACCTAATTATTCATCAATATTTGTGTTAGAGATAAACAATTATGGCACTTTTACTATCTGTTACAGCAAATTTGCCAAGGACAGAAACTATAGTTGGTATGTATGATGGTTATACATACCATCTCTGAGTGGGTATTAGGATCATTTACAAGGCTAAGAGAACATATAAGCCACACTAACATTAAATATCTGGTAGCTGCTAGGAAATACACAATATTGTAAGAAGGATATTTTCAAGTCAGGAGAGGCTAGAACAGATCTTTGTTTTCAGTACTCCTCCATGCACACTAGCACAAATGGTTAACTGAGCCAGTGACAACAAGCACATATTCGGCTAAGGTTTTAGGTTTTAATTTTTTTATTATTATTCTTATTTGTACTAGTTTGGTAAAAAAGACATTTTTTCAGCATAAACATTCAATATCTGAGTAATCAGTCTCTCTTTCTTTGTACTTCTACCCCATTTCTCTCTCTATAGTAGCAATGTTTAGCAGCTATCAATGTAGACAGAACATTAAAATGTAAGTTTTAATGTCGTTATGCATAACATAAAAAATACCAGGCATAACCATTCAAAGCGCACAAAAATAAAAGAATAAAAAGGAGAAAATATGGATAAGCACTCTAATAAATTCTTATGTGATCAGCCACCAGGTGGTAGGTTGAAGAGAGAAGGAGCAGCAGTAATGGTGGGTAAGGTGTTAGAAAAGAAGGCTCCACATTTTTCCACATGCAATACTAAGACATAGGTTTCACAGATATGAAAAACCTAGATGAAAAGAGGCAAAGAAGAGAAGTCAGACTGAATACCTCACTGAGAAAATGACTGCCTCATCAGTCATGACTTCCTGAGAATTCACACAGTAGAGATGCCTTAGCTTCATTTAAAAAATTCAGCAACAACTGATTGCTTTACACACTTAGGAGTCACAAATCTACAGGAAACAAGGCTTCCTTACTGTTATTGCTCAAAATACTACTTATGTTATTGTAACAGTGGAATGAAAGTAAAATCAATCAAGCAGCTAGCTTCACACTACTGGCAGCAAAACTAGTATATCCATTGTATTACTTCAGTGCCAACTCATAATGGTCTAAGCAGAATGTAAGAAATACAGCAAATTTCTATGTTATTTTCGGAATTCAGAAGCATATTTATGTTTTGCTAAAAGTACAACATTAAAAAAAAAAATCTAGAACTTGCTGTAGGGCAAAGAAAGTTCAGTTCATGCAAAATTCAAGCTGTGAGTATATATAGCAACAAATATACACTACGGAAAACTCTCTACCTGAACTTCCACCAAGAATTATGAAAGCTCAATATCTGTAAGACGAAATTTGCTTTCAGTATAACAAACATTTCTAAGTTATATACTATGTTTTCAGTTTCAGGATTGACAAGCTTGTGGGGATCCTTTTCTGTTGGTATTTTAATTACAGAAAGCGTCTTCTTTCCCAAGGTGATTGAAATACTTTCATATGGTTTTCCAAGTATTTTTAATACTGCATGCTTTTATTTTAACTAAAATATCCCCAGTGAGAAGAAAATAATTCCTCAGTAAGAATGTATTTAATGCTTTATTGCAAAAAAACCCCCCCCAAAAAAAAACCAAACAAAAACAAAGCCACACACACACACACACACAAAAAAAAAAACCTCACCAAAACCAAAACAAAAAAAACCCAAAAAAACAAAAGACAAGTTCTCTCTGTCTTCTTTGAGGTAAAACCATTTAGGGCATTATTCCTCTTATTATTAATACCTAAGTATGTATCTCCTGTGAGAATTTTTGTCCAGTCAGATGAAAGGAACTCACTGAGACATTAGAAACTTGTTTCAATGACTGGTGACCCTGCTGAAAACTCAGATTATTTCTGGTGATCTATGAACTTCCATAGGGATGTTTACTGTGACAGTCAAAGCAATATTGTTAAGAGGGCAACCCATTATAGGAAATCCCTACAACAGAATTCTGTCACTCCTAGCTGCCAATCCACCAGCAGAGAATGCAAAATTAACTCTAAGTCTAGTTTATTCCTTTATCTTCTCTTTATCTCATGAGAAACATCTGCATTTTTTAACAATTCGCTTTTTTTTAATAATTGATTGTAGAGAACGGGAATATGAAGAAAAAACAAAGCAATTACTAGTAATGTAAGTGTTTAAATCCAAAACTATGGTGAAATTCAGCTCTCCTAGGAGTATTAGCATACTGCTGTATCACAGTGTTTTTATCTTTAATTCCTTTGCTTAAGTTTATAATGCCAGGTTCATACAGTGCAGTAGTAAGTGAATGCTTAGAACTTAAATCTATCAGTACTCTGGTACCCATTAGAGTTTCATGGATGATTATTGCTTTGTGGTAACTGCTGTGGTTTAAACCCAGCCAGCAACTAAGTACTTAACCACTCACTAAGTCACCCTCAGTCCCCAGTAGGTTAGGGAGAAGGATCAGATAAAAAAAGGTTAAAACCCCACGGGCTGAGATAAGACAGTTTAATAACTGAAATAAAAGTTAAATATAATACAACAGTAATAAGAGTAGGAAATGGAGGAAAGAATAAATACCTCCCCCGCAGAAAAAAACCCTAAAACCAAAACAAGTGATGCACAATACAATTACTCACAACCCGCTGACCAATACCCAGCTCATTCCTGAATCGCAATTGGCCCCTCCTGGCCAACTCTCCCCAGTTTATATACCCAGCATGACATGCTGTGGCATGGAATAATCCTTTGGCTAGTTTGGATCAGGTGTCCTGCTCTCTCCCTGCTTCTTATGCCCCTCATCACTAGCAGAACATGAGAGACTGAAAAGTCCTTGACCCGAGTAAGCACTACTGAGCAACAACTAAAACATCAGTGTGCGATCAGCATTATTCTTAGACTAAAGCCAAAACACAGCACTGCATCAGCTACTAGGAAGAGAATTATCTCAGGTTATAAAATTAAATTATATTTCAGTCATTTAAGTGCAAATTATTTTACTTCTCTGCATATTGTTGATATTTATCAGATAGTCATATAACCAGCTTATCTATCGATCAGGTATCTCTGAATTATTCGCATTTCTCCAAAGTAAAATCACTAGCTTCCACAACAATCAAAAGCTAAGACTGGGATCATAATGCCAGCAGTAATGTAACTGGAGATTTTCTTCTCGTAAGAAGTCTACTGCCTACAGAATATTTTTCTTTGTGAGAACAGTTCGCCTATACCACCTTTGACACTACAAGAAACCATTGAATCAACACTGTCAGAGAGTTATTATTCTATTACTAGGTCAAAAACCTACTCTAAGTGTTTAAATCACATTTTTTAAAAAGGTAGGTATAGCATAAAACTAGAATTAAACATTGGCATGAAAAACATATTAGAGAGGAGGGTAAGAAAAAAATAATAGAAGTATTAAAGGAGATAATTATTTTATTATAGAGAAGCATCCTGAAAAACAAAAGGGACTTAGAGAGACTGTATTTTCTATTATTATATAATAAAGTCATCTGTAGTTATTTTGCAGAAATTCACTCAGAAAAAAAGAGCTGTGCACCTGCTACTTCTTGATGTCCAGTTTGCAGATCTGCCGGCACCAGAAGGAAATGTGCCTGGCACACCCAGGTACATGAAGTGAAACTGTGTAGGCCGCAAAGGGGTGCATATCTCACATTTCTGGAAGTACTTTGATCAGTGATTCATGATCTAGTGAAAGACCCCTTCATATGCCATCAGGGTTGGACTAGATGAGCCCTGAAGGCCCCTTCCAACTCAAACCATTCTGTAAGTCTATGATTCTGTAGATTTATGTTTATATAAAGTCTCATTATTTACTTTTTTTGTTGCTCTGGATACAAACCATCCCTTTCTACACGTATTTCCGAAAACTTGAGATACTTAATCACAATTTTCCCTACATTGTCTATCAAGGAAAATCATCCTGATTTTACAACAAAATTTCAGTTAGCAATTCACAAGTAGGTTTTATAAAGAAATCAGAGCAGCAAATTTAGCATGGTGGACAATGGACACTCTGAACAACATCTACTTTTCTGTATGTTTGATACATGCAGAATATTTATGCTTTTCCTTCTAAGCATCTTTTGCTGAGTGATAAAATGGAAAATTTTGCAGAATAGCAGTTCCTAGAAAAGTACAGCTTTTGCTATTGTAGTTGGGAGAAAAATAGGAAGGCTATTTTTGTCATCAGAAATATCAACAGGAGTGAAAAGGACAGTTGGCCCTACAAAGATAAACTTAATCAGATTTTTTCTTTTAAATAATATATCTGCTCACAGTACACTATAAGAACACAATTTTTACCAGGTGTTAGAAGCGACATTAATGCATTTATCCTTCTAAAGGCCTAATAATTATTCACCAAAAAAAACACCCTAAAAAACCCACACTTATGAAAAGCTTTATAGTTGATCCATTAGAACTATCCAGGAAATATTAAATGTTCGGAGGCACAAATGGATACTAGAAGAAATTGTAATTTATACTGAAATGAGAGTGACATTTATGGATGGCAAAACTGAAAAAAACAATTTCATGTATTCTGCAAGATCAATTCAATCACACTAGTGAAAATCCAACTGAAATCAGCAACTACACCTGAACTGAAAAACATAATACTTAAATGAATTAAACCTTTTTCTAACAATGAAGAAGTACCTTCCCAAGTCATACCAAAATAGCTTAAGCTTGATTACAAAATGAAAATTAAGACCCTTGCCATTATGGTGGAGACAATATCTCTGGGAGGAAACTCAATGAAGTATTAAGTAGGAAATCATCTGTTTTCAGACTTTTCTTCATCACTATTACATTCCTCCAGTGAGCCATTGTCTTGTAGAGGGGGCCTTAATTTTCTGGCAGAAAATTTCCATGGATTTAGCATGGCTATTCATATCATAATGTGCAATTACCCCCTCACAAGAAATTCTAACTAAAATATATGCTTTCCCAGCATGGTACCTCCATTAGGACATCAAACAGCCCAGTGAAGTCAAAAGGCTTAATGTTATTCCATTACTGTCTGTTGAAGGCCTCATTATCTTATCTTGGCGTACTTGATGGCCCATGCTCAGAAAAAAAATTTCTTCCCTAGTTTGTCTTCCCACAGGGCACTACTCCACTGGAATAAACCATAACAGATACACCTAAACTATATTATCTTACTAGTTAAGAGATCTCAAGGTCCAACGAATTGTTGGACAAGTACTGAAATGCATTTGTTGTTTCCTTTTTAAAACAAACATCTGGCCCTTGGATTACTGTTATTGTCCAGATAATGAGGAGAAGACATATTGAAACAATAGCATCACAGTAAATAAGCCTGTGGAGATTTAGTTTACTAGCTTGTGTAGTGAAGCCTCTAGCTAATCTAAAAATGTTACGGAATCTCATAAATATTTTCAGTATTTTACACAATTAGGATCTTCTCAAAAGAAAGGACCTCAAGTTTTGTCTAGTTTTCAGACATACAGAACTGCTATGTCTATTTGAAGAATTTAAAACTCCTACTTCCCTCTCTCCATCTCTGGCAAGAACTAAACTCTTTGGGTTTACAAAGTGCAATGGGAGAAAAGATAATTTTGTTGGGTCTCTACAAAATATGTATAAGTTGGTTTAGATGGATGAGGGGTGAGAGTCTTCACTAAATGACATCAGGAAGAAAGTAAAGTGCTATAGTTTCTGACATGGTTATTAATTTTGCTATCTTTGTCCTATACGACCAGATTAATTGTTAAGAAATTCCTCCAGTCCATACAAAGAGTACACATCTCCTTAGCCTTATGAGCAAGGCAGACTGGGACTGTAGGGAAGTCACCAAAAGTCAAAGAACAATAAAATAAAAATGGAAGAGGGAAGAAAGAGAGGGTTCTGTATATGCAAAACCCACATCAGAAAGCAATCATTTCACCTGAGTTCAGACATTTCAAATTGCCCAGCCAATTACCTAGGTGCTCTATAGACACATCTTTAATAATACAATCTATGTATTTTTTATTTTTTCTGTATTTTTCCTCTATTGATTGCAGAGGAAATATAGGCAATTACTAGACATCTGAATTTTATAGATTAAGTTAGGAGAGATGAATTCCACACATACTGTTTGAGCATCATCTTCATTAGGAGGAATGTATATACAGTTCACACTGAAGCACAGGCAAAGGATATTAAACTTGTTCTTTGGACAGTTTATATGCAAACAAAAACAAATGAAGCCTAAGACATGGCCACCACCATGAAGGAATATGTCTGAATATTCCAAGTCATTTCTGGATGATTTAGCAGACCATTAGCCATTCCCAAAAAGGCTGAATATGCTTTCCTGCCAAGCTTTTGGCAAGGTTGCCTGTTCAAACAGCTGCATAGCTGACAGGCAGATTTACCACTATGCCTGTGACTGTACAATGTAGACAGGCTCAATTTATGACTCTCCTTACATTAAAACACAGAAAACCAGCCATGATCTGAACAGGATATTGAATTATTGAGTTGATTAACAAAAAGCTCAATGTGAGTCAGCACTGTTCTCTTGCAGCCCAGAAAGCCAGCTGTATGCTAGGTTGCATCAAAAGGAGCATGGCTAACAGGTTGAGGGAGATGATTCTACACCTCTACACTGTTCTCGTGAGAACCCCACCCGCAGTACTGGGTCCAGCTCTGAGTTACCCAGCACAAGAGACGTGGACTTGCTTCAGCAAGTCCAGAGGAGGGCCACAATGATGATCACAGGCCTGGAGCACCACTTCTGTGAAGACAGGCTGAGAGCTGGGCATGTGCAGCCTGGAGAAGAGGCAGCTACACGGAGACCTTACTGCAGCCTTCCAATACCTTAAAGAAATCTGCAAGAAATTTGGAGAGGGACTTTTTACACAGGAATTTAGTGACAGGACAAGGGGTAATGGTTTCAGGCTGAAAGACAGTAGACTTAAATTAGATATTAGGAAAAAATTCTTCATTGTGAGAGTGATGAGACACTGGAACAAGTTGTCCAGAGAAGTTGTGGATGCCGCATCTGGGCAGTGTTCAAGGCCAGGTTGGACTGGGCTTTGAGCAGCCTGATCTAGTGGATAGTGTCCCTGCCTATGGCAGAGGGGGGGCTGAACTAAATGATCTTTAAGGCTCTTTCTTACCCAAATCATTCTGATTCTATGGTTCTTGTTTCTTTTTATGGTGTGCTCATCATTTTAAATACTGGACCTTTTTAAATTTGCAGTACTGTTAAAGTTTGCATGGCTGTAAAAGCTTAAAAAATTATATTTGAAACCATGCTATATTTAATGATTTTTTTTTAGAATTTGAAAAATTCATGTCTGTTAACATTAAAATACAAGCAAACCAGAAAATGATGCAGATATCCTTCTTTTTTGGAAGAAGCAACTTCTAGAAGAAAAGGAAGGACTGGTACCCTGGTTTACCAACTATATGATGGTCTGTGTGTTTAAGCTACAATTATTCTTCATTAATACACCTTTCAATTTCATAGCTCTTACTGTTGTTGCTTTTGGAGAACTTCCCTCAGATCAAATAGTGCTCTACTGAGCTACTGGAGATGAATCTTTCAAAGGACAGCCATAAGTAGTTCCTGTTAATAATTTAAAGATCACAAGATATTTCACACAAAGAAGTTACTGTATATGTTGTGTTTATGCTTCTAAATGTAATATTTGACATGCTTCAATGTTTTGTTTGAGTTCTGAAGTATTTTTTTCAATTCTTTACTATCTCCAGGGGAAGGGGGAGAGGGAAAGAAAGAAAGGGCACAAACCTAAATATAGAGAATCTATTTTTAAGAGGGTAGAGTCACATTAAGAAAGCCATCGTTCCATGGTTTGCAATGGATTGCTCCCAATGATGCTTCTATCACACACACACAAAAATTTAAAAATAGTTTTATAAACTGTTTATAAAAATTTAAAAATAGATTATAGTGAAAAATAAACCCCAAAACCCCCAAAACATAAAGAAAGTTTTTACACTATTACAAAACCTTAAATGAAAACATTTTCAGCATTTTCCATACATCTTACATTGAACTGCACTTGTCTGAATCTTAGTCACCTACCTGTAATAATGCAAACTACTTAAAAATTAGATACTGCATTTCGAACTTATCGCAACTTACAGATTACGAAGAAAATGATGCTTCAGCAGGTCTGGAAAGCTGAACACATCTCTGTAAAAGTTGAACACACCTTCTCAGAGAACAGCTCACTCCTTAGGAGCAAATCATTAACAAATCTTGTCTTAGATCTGGCAGGCTAGTTGTTGCTAATATATATTCCCAGAAAAGCCCTTCAGTAATTTTTTGTAACAACTGTGATACCAAGTGTTCCGATAGAAAAGATTCTCTCCTGATAGTGCTTTATCTTCCATTGCTCTACTGATAGACTTTCTCCCTTGATCGTACTTGATCAATACATGTCAGATCAATACAGATTTGGTTTCTAGCCAACAGCATTAAATAAATTTCATGTACATCATCTAAATCATTTTGATTTCTACGACTAATCTGACCAAAAGTAAAAAGAACGTGTGTCCATATACAAGACAGATAAAGTGTCCATGAGATAAAGAAAATCAAACTCCACTATGTATAAAAAATTAAAATCGGTTTGTATTTTTATACCTGGAATCCTCTCTTGTCTGATCTTTCATTCAGCAATACATTTTCATTCAAGCATCATCCTCATAAGTCTTGATTCACAGCTTTATAAAAGAAGTGGAATCTTTGCCTAGGGAACTGCTATCAATAACACAAAAGCTAACAAAACACTAATATGCTACCAATTTATGTTTCCTGAGTTTTAATTTGTCCAAGCTAAACTTCAGTGTACATATACACTCTATTGAAGTGCTCCGCATTTTATAGTTTCACTTTATTCATGTTTAATTTGTATATTTCAAAGTATATACCACCACATGGGTTTTATTTTAGGAATGAACTCTGAATGATAATCTGATCTCATCAAATTCAGAGTAATTTCGATAAAATTAACAAGTACCTTAATTTTTAACCTAATACAGCTGATTGTGTTAAAATGAACTGAACACATACTTCATCTGGGTGCAGAAAAATACATAATCCTTACTTTTTAATCTGTGTTCTTCCAGCAAAATTGCAGTCACTAAGCCCACAAAACTGTAGTCACTAAGCCCACAAAAATGTCATTCAGTATTCTACATCCGTGTCTACAAGACAGAATCAGCACTGACTTCTTAGTACATTACTAGATTTAAAAACTTGTCCTTATAAATGCTAATAAAGTATTTATCCATAACCAAAGGAAACCTGAGCTTCATGTTCAGCCTTGCAATACTACATATAAAGCTCCTTATGCTGCAGTTTATAAACAAACCAAATAAATATTTGCGTTATATGAAACAGTTGTGCTTGAGACCTTACGAATTACTTTTAATTTTAAGAGAACTTCTTTCAAGATCTTCACGTTTAAACCCTTTTAAATTGTCTAGAAACAATTTCCTGACATTGCTGGTGCTTGTTCCTAATCAATGGCCTTTGTCTAAGACAAGTATTCAGTCAATGTATAGGTCAGATGTGGAACAGTAAAGGCAAAGAAACATAAGCATGTTCAATGGAATAAACAAAAATGGAGATAATACTCTCTGATGTAACTTGACATGAATTTCAATAGAAGAGACATTTATTTTTCTTTGTCTATTTAGGTTTTTTCACCTAGAATACTGTCTCAGGACTAAACCCATCAAATAAAGGTAGAGAAGCCTACTTTTTTAAACATTAATGGAGGAATAATCAATTTTAAAGAAAATATTTGTGTTATTTTCCTTGTTAATTGCAAACTGTGGCAAATTTAAGCATTCACTAATTGAAATTATTAAGCACATCTTCGCTTTGTACAAAAATATGAAGACCTATCTGTGCCAAAGAATGGAGAAGCTTTTCTAATTGCTGTCAGATGTTGCTATAAATCTTTCAATCCAAGACAGAACCTTCTCTTTCTATGATATAGATTTTATTTTTCAATTTATAATCATGCAGCAAACTTCAGGCTGAGACCTTTACATGCATGACAGTGCTTTTTAAACAGAAAGTGATATGTAAGTGGTAACATATAACAAAAATACAAAAATTTATCAAACCCAAAAGCAAAACCCCCAATGTACTTAATTTTTTTAATTTTCCAAGGGAAAAAAAAAAAAAAGAAAAAAAAAAAAGAAAAAATTAAGAATGGAAACATTGTCAGAGGCAGAAACAGAGCTGAAATATTCATAGGGGACACAAAAGTCATGAAGATCACAGAGGTATGTTCCCTTGTGTTGTGTTTCACAGAGGTATATTCTACTAAATGTAAAAAACATCCAGCATCAAATCAACCCTCAAGTCCAGTGTCAAACCAACTCTCAAGTAAGCTTAGTGGCCAGAGGCTGAAAAATGTTACAGCACTTTCTTCTTCAAAGTATCATTACTAAATGGTTTCTCTGAAATTTTATATACATTGTGCTGGTATACCTATCAATAGTGGACATTAAAGTTTATAAACATACACGTCACTGAATGATTTCTCTGTGCTTCTTTCTATACACAACCATTAACAAGAGAACCTGGTCTTCATGAGTGACTTCAATTACCTGGACAGTTGGGAAAATACCACAGCAGTGTTCAACTCGTCCATTAGGTTCCTGGAATGCACTGAGGACTGCTTACAGCTACAGTTGATGGACATGCCAACTGAGAACAGTGCATTGCTGTATTTTCTGCTCACAGACTGAGACAATTTACTTGACAACATAATTACTGATATCAATCTCAGATACATCAATTATAACATTGTGGAGATTAAGCTCCTGCTGTTCACAATGAAGACTAATATTAGGACAAAGACCTGGATTTTATAAGAACCAATTTCAAGAGCCATGAGAAGTATCCATGGAGGGCAAAGAAGCTTGTATATGCTGGAGTTTATTCAAGAACAACCTCCTGGAAACACAAGAACAGTCCATCCCCTACAACGTAAAAGGAAGGCAGCAGAACAAAAGACCACCCTGGTTTACCAATGAGCTTTTGGGTGTGCTTAACAGCAAAAAAAAAAAAAAAAAAAACTAACAAAAACATGCCAGCTATGGAAAGGTGGCCAAATACCCATCAAGAACTACAAGAGCCTTCATTAAGCATTCAGAGATACAGTCAGGAAGGCTAAGGCTTAACTAGAACTGAAGTTGGCAAAAGATGTCAGGAACAAGAAAGGATTCTTCAGATACATTAGCAGTAAGCAATGCACAAGGAGACATAGGCTTACTGCTAAACAATTTGCAGATGACACTAAAAGGTGTGATAAGGGGGCATGACAGAAAGTAAAGCCATTTTACAAAGAGCTAGCTAGCAAGAACTGTACACAGTTTAACAATGACAAGTGCAAAGAGAACAAAACCAAAAAGCCCTGTACATGCTAGGTTCTGTGTGGCTGGGGAGCAGCCTTGCTAAAAGGGACTTGGAAGTCCTCGTGAACAAGCTAAACATGAGTCAGCTGTGAGTCACTGGTTGAGCAGCAAAGGAAAATCAGATCCTGGGCTGCATCCAAAGAGGTATTACTAACAGAGATAAGGATGTGATCATAAGATTCAGTGTTTGTCCAGCTGCATCTGAAGTACTCTGTCTAGTTATGGTCCCCACAATTCAAAAAAAAACATGAACACACGGGAGAGAGTCCAAAGGAGCACCACAAAGATAATCTAAGGGTTGGAAAACCTGTCCTCTGAGAAATGCCTGAAGGATCTAGGTCTACTTTCCCTTGCAGAAAGAAAAGCTCGCGAGGAATCTCATCACACTATTTCAGCAATTAAAAGGTAGTTACAAAGAAGATAAAGGGTCTGTCACCGCAAGGAGCTACATGATGTGAACAAAGGACAATTGGTACAAGGTACACCAGAATAGATTTTATCTTGAAGGAATTTTTTTACAGAGACAACAATCATTAGAACAATCTCCCCTGTGCTACTGTGGAATTCTCATCACTTGACGCAATTGGACAGGGTGCAAGATAATCTCATCTTGGCTCCCTTTCCCATGAAGGGTTGGAAAAGATCTTTCAAGGTCTCTTCAAACTTGACTGTTCTATAAGTCTATGAAATCTACCACTGGCCAAAAGATGTATTAAGGTATACCAGTTTTTTCCAAGGAGTCCAGGCCAGTCGAGTCAGGAAACCTTCTAAATTAGTCTAGCAACATCAAGAAATAACTGGTCAGCAGTCATCCAGCTGCTACCTTGATTTTCCCTAGCTTCAATTCTAGATGTGCACTACTGCAAAACTACCTGCTCAGGATGACCTCCTACTTCCAGCAATCATGTTAACATGAATCATATTGTGTGAAACACGCTACTAAGAACTATGACTGAAATAATGAGAACTGTAAAAAACAGTTTTGATTATTCTTGGTTTTGGTGTTAGGTTTTATTTTCAGTTTGAAGATGAATTAAAAAAAAATAAAATTCTTTCCATCAATCTTGCAGATGAGAATATTCCTTCAGTTACAGTTTTTTTTATTTGGATTCTAATTACAATCTTACTCAAACTTTGGAACTATATCAGAATAACTGTCCTGTATTTTAAGCAAAGAGAAGGCTAAGAAATCCAAAATAGTCTAAAGCTAATATTGCTTACCTTTTATGTAAACAACAAGAACAATTATATCATCATGCATACAAAATTTGCAAAGTGGTATTTTCTGGATTATGTCATTTATTATTAAAAGACTGAAAAATGATTGCCCCTTGTGCTCAGAAATATCTTTAAATTCTCTCAGTTTTCATTCAAAATAAGACGGAAGAAATGGAACAAAATAACTTACCTAAAACCACTTCTTTTACATAAGTGACTTTTGAAGTCTCATTTAAAAAAATTACATACTTCACGTTAAGTGCCAAAGTAGTCCAGCTAACTTCAACAGGACTACTGAAAAGGTTTGCATTGTTTTTTCAGTAAGAAAGTGAACTGAACATTTTGTTGAACTGAGACCTCAATCAACAGCTCAATAAACAGACATTAAATAATACATCCATTACTACATAAGACAAAAAGATAGCATGAGATTTTGTTTTTATAAACAACATTGAAAGAAATTACATGTGCAGAATATCCTTTATTGTTTCTGTAATACTTGCCAATAGCATTTCTCCACTAGGGTTGACTAAATGATTCTACAGCATCAAAATAAGAACTTTTTTAAAATAAGTTTAAGATTTATTTCCAGGATATTACATAGCCTCTCATTATCTGAAATAAGATGCAGACTTATCGTAGAATACCATGCTGTAAGGGACCTCAAGAATTATCTAGTCCAAACTTTCTTAGCAAAGCATGACCTAGCAAGCTGGCCCAGCACCCTGTCCAGCCAAATCTTAATTCTCTTTAGTGCTTTCCGTATGTTATTTTTTCACCTACTTGCTATGCTGCATGTGGGTTCAGAAGGCAGAGGCCTTAGGTTCACAAATAAAATATATAATAATAAAATCACATTACTTTTGTTTCCAGCCTGACATAAATATATTCAGATGCAGATTCAAGTTGATGCCTGAATTTTCCTAGGCACTGTTTAATAGCTCTGTATATGTGCTTGCAGCAACCGTATTTCCACTAGACAGTTCAGGTGGAAAATATATTTACTGTCATAATTCTTTTCAGTTAGAAACTTGATTAAATAGCCCTAATGCATGTATATAGCACCATTTGGAATACTCAAGGATATGCAAAACATCCACAGAAGGTGGACAGACTCTGGGCTTACAGGGGACACATGATCTTCTGTAGAGACAGGTGGAGGCCTGGCACAATATTCTGTAACATCTGGAAAGCACTAAAATTGAGTCCATTATGTTCTGGACAGGAAATAGATTTATCCTTCAGAAAATGGATTTAAGCAACATATCTGGTCTGGATTAAAGTCCCAGGGAAGTCTGTGTACTATATGAACCCAATTAAAATTAGAAATAGTGTGCTACAGCTGAAGAAGAAAAAAAAAATTCTATAGGGAGAAGACATATCTTTCATTAGATAAACACATATACATTTGGAAATGGAGAAAAATGGAAAACCATTTAAACACATACCCCTTCCGGTCTTTCGCAGAGAGGATGGTATGCCAAGAAGCTTGTTTCTTTCTACCATGTATGTCAGCTGTTCCAAACTATGCTGAAATTAATCACCTTAATATTCAGAGACAAATATCTACATATGATTTTTACTCTTTTTCACTCCATTAAAGTATGTAGTATTTAATACTCCAGTAAAAAAAAAAAAATCAACTGCATCTGTATTATCATATCTAAGCTTAACACCCATATAGCAAACTAAAGGTTAGACCAATTACACATACGTACTGATTTCCAAAGGATCAGTATTTTACCCAGATCATACTTTTAAACCTCACTAGAATTAAGTGCATACCAGCTCTAATAGGCAATGCCACTTTGAAGCTGATAAGTACACAATAAGGGCTAAATTGACAATCTTTTCTCTCCACAAATTGAACGGTTCACGTTGCTGCTTAACCTAGCACGGCTATCCTCTCACTATTCCATATCCCACATCTGCAGCCATAATGACTACTACAATTGTTCATTCCTGCAAATGAGTCTGCTGATTACCAGCTTTAATGGATTGTGCTGCTCCTAAAGACAACATTCCTTAACCATAACAACAAATAAGAGAATAAAAGTAATCTTGCTTTTGCTTCACTTTTCCTAAAGTAACAAAAAATATGGAGTATTGTCCTAGATTCAGCTGTAACAGTTATTTTTAATCCTTCTTAGTAGTTGGTGAAGTGCTGTGTTTTTGACTTTAGTCTGAGAACAATGCTGATAACACATCAATGTTTTAGCTGTTGCTAAGTAGTGCTTACTCCAATCAAGGACTTTCCAGTCTCTCATGCTTTGCCAGTGTGAAGGGGCAAGGGAAGCTGGGAGGAAGCAGAGACAGGACACCTGACCAAAGCTAGCCAAAGAGGTATTCCATACCACAGAATGTCATGCTCAGTATATAAACTGGGAAGATTCACCCAGAAAGGCAGATCACTGCTGAAGTTGGGCTGGATATTGGTCGGCAGGTGGTGAGCAATCGCACTGTTCATCACCTGTGTCTATTGTTTCTTTCCCTTTCCCCTTTAAGTTGTATGTTTTCTCCCCTTGTTATTTCCCTTATCATTATTATTATTATTATTGGTGGTAGTAGTAGTAGCTTTTTATTATACTTCAAGTTAATGGACTGTTCTTATCTCAACCCGTGGGATTTACATTCTTTTGATTCTTCTCCTCATCCCCCTGGGAATGGGGGAAAAGAGTGGGGAGTGAGTGAGCAACTGCGTGGTTCTGAGTTATCAGTTGGGCTTTAACCATGGCAAACATAAATAAACTATTAAACTGAATTTCAGAATGCATGTTCTAATAAAACTATCTCCACAGAGTCATAGAATCATTTAGGTTGGAAAAGACATTTGAGATCATAGAGTAACCACTAACATAGCACTGCCAAGTCTATCACTAAACCACGTCCCTATGCATGATATCTACACATATACACATCTTTTAAATATCTACAGGGATGGTGACTACACCAGTCCCCTGCGCAGCCGTGTTCCAATGCTTGACAACCCTTTCAGTGAAGAAGTTTTTATTAATATCCAACCTAAACCACCTCCGCACAATTTGAGGCTGTTTCTTCTTCTCTTGTTACTTCTGAAAAGAGATCAACACCCACTTCCCTAAAACCTCCCTTCAAGGTGGCTGTAAGAGAGCAATAAGGGCCCCTGTCAGCTTCCTTTCCTCCACACTAAATAACACTTAGACTCAGCCAATCTGCATAAGACTTGTTCTCTAGACCCTTCACCCACTTTGTTGCCCTTCTTTGGACAGATTATTGTATACTGGGCTACAATCCTCAGACTTAAAATTTCATGCAGTGCAGACACTTGCATGTTTCATGAGTAAAGGAACTTATTTCTTGAACAGCCTATGCTTCAGCTAATCTTACAGACCGCATAGGAGCTCCTGCAGATTGCACAAGCTCTTCCATTTCTCTACTTGCTGTTATGTGATTTGCCTCTTTTACTTTGTAAACATGTAGCAGGACAGTTCTAACATGAAAGCTTCATATAAATCCATGTTAATAATACTATATCTATAAATACATGCATAAATCCTCAAACAACATCTGAAAGAATTCAATGATATTTCCCATAGGAGAGAAGCTACGATTTCTGCTAAGTTCTATACAGCACTTGGGTGTATCTTTTCTTTGGGACAGGATTACAAATTTCTGATCGATCTTGTCTCCTAAAATAACAAGAAAGACTATATACAAGAGTCAAACATTTAATAATGTGATTAATTCTCAAGATAGCTGACATAAAATTTTTAAAACATCTTATAGCATGAAATTGCGCATAGTCCCTAAACTCATGAAGTTAACTGTGCCTAGGGGAGATTCCTAGCTGGTAATGCAGTAATAAGTAATTGTTTAATATCTCCTTTGAAGTACACATTTGCTGCCATGCTATTTTACTAAACACATCTCATCAGCAAATCCAGAAAATTTCTTTTGCTAAAGGGAGAATTATAAAGCTGTCTACATAACAAGCTATCCTCTTTGAAGCTTTAAATCAGAATCCAAAGCTGTGTTTCTATAATTAATATTTCTTTTTATTTTCATGGATCTTTTCACACTCAGGAACTTGAACACCACCATTTTCTCATCAAATCCTGTCCAGTCACAGTGCTGCTAGCAGTTACTAAATTATTATTTAACTTGCTATCTCAAATATAACTGTTATTTCTGTATTGTTAGGTAGAGTTAAGAAATTGTAGTTTCACAAACATCCGTTTACTGTTGGAGCAATAAAATGACTAGTTTGTAACAACATATTATAAGACTTATCTTCTATAAAATAACTGTTAAAAAAAACCAAAACAAAACTCAATTTCTGAACTTCCTATCTCAGTGCAGAATTTGTACCCAGTGTAATAACCTGTTGTGGTTTAAGCCTAGTCACGCAGTCACTCTCTCACTCCCCCCTTTCCTCCCCACTCCACTCCTGGAGGGATGGGGAGGAGAATTGAAAGAATGGAACTCCCATGGGTTGAGATAAGAACAGTCCAGTAACTAAGGTATAACACAAACCACTGCTGCTACCACCCATAATAATAATGATTAGGGAAATAACAAGGGGAGAGAATACAACCGCTCACCCCCCGCTGACCCATACCCAGCCTGACCGAGCAGTGATCTACCCTTCCTGGTAACTGCCCCCCAGTTTATATAGTGGGTTGTGTGACGTGTTGTGGTATGGAATACCTCTTTGGTCAGTTTGGGCCAGGAGTCCTTTCTCCGCTTCCTCCCGGCTTCCGTCCTCCTTGGCAAAGCATGAGACTCAGAAAATCCTTGGTCAGAGTAAACATGACTGAGCAGCGACTAAAAACATCGGTGTTATCAGCGCTGTTCCCAGGCCAAAAGTCAGAACCACAGCACTGCACCAGCTACTGAGAAGGAGAAAAATGACTGCTACTGCTGAACCCAGGACACTGGTTTGTTCTGTAAAACTGTGAATGGTTGTTGTAGACTGAGATCAAAGTCTGTCAGGCTGGGAGTCACGAGCAGAAGCCTCGAGGTGCCTCCAGGACAGGTGCAAGAGGGCAGCTGCTTCAGGAGGACACTTCCTCCAAAACAAGGCCTCAGTTTCCAGCAGACTGTAGCCTGGTGGTCTTCTCTTCTCCCACGAAGCTGATCGCTGTGGGGAAGCAGCATGGTAAAGAGTTAACAAATGGACTCAGGCCTCCAGGCCTTATCACCCTGGTTGGGCCGGAGCCCAGAAAATACAGGAG
>WYDI02012669.1:0-27261 GCA_009867235.2 Psittacus erithacus
AAAGTCTGCTCTCTTGAAGTCCAGGGCTGTGAGCTTGCTGCACGCTCTTCTCACTGTCCTGAGGATCTTGAATTCGACCATCTCATGATCGCTGCAATCAAGGCTGCCCTGGAGCGTTACATTTCCAACCAGCCCTTCCCTGTTGGTGAGCACAAGGTCAAGCATGGCACCTCATGATCTACAATGACTTGGAATGATATTAAAATCCTATTTTTCAAAAACTCCTGATGCAGCAGTAAAATTATACCCACAGATAATTCCCTTCACTGGATTCCAATTATGCTATTCTAAAAGTCTGCTGGCATTTGGGGATATATTCTAAATACCAGTGGCCATAGACATGAGTTGTTTGGTCAGTAATATCACAATTTGTCTGGACACAACCTGGAGATCAAGCTATGCTTTTGTTCCTTAATTTTGCCTATGAGAGTCTAAATCCTTTTTCTTTCCTACTGTAAGTTTACTGTATGTAGAGTTAAATCTGACCATGTTCCTTTCTTCTTTTCCACATAATACTGTAAGCAATGAGATCTAGTTTTCAATGTATCTCTATTTCTGGCAACCTGATCGTTATTATTACTAGAATTGCCTGTCACAAAAGTCAAATGTTTAGAGTAAGATTTATCCCAACAAGGTTTATGCACATAAAGATCTGGAGTGTAGTCTAATTTCTAATTGACAAAGAGATGAAAGTACCTCCAAAAGCGATTTATCCCACTTTGCACGCCTGTCTCAGGATGGGTTGAGTCACCTTCGGGAAGCGCCTATGCCTTTCAATTTCCTTTAACTACATTCCTGTTGTTGAATATTACCATGATGGCGCTTACTGGGAGGAAAAGTTTTCTACAGGAAAATTGCCTGCCAACTGGCGATTGTACTAGGATGTAACAGATTGTCATACAGGGAAATGGAGCATTTTAGTACGGAGTGATACATTGCAGGCTCCAGGGGTTAACTGCGCACCCTGTATTGATGTTTGTAAGCAAAGAAATCTGTGTTGACTTTTGGGCTGAGTAAGACTTGAAGGATGAAGCCTCTTAAAGAATCTCAAATTTTTCTGTTGTCAGCTAAACCAGGAAGTCTACTCTCAGAAGACCAGTTTCCAGATTTCTCCTTCTGGGACTTTTCTGTGATATTTGAAAATATTTCTGTTTTTTAAATACAATAATGGTTACCAAGATTACTTTTTATCTTTATTTTTCTGTAAAACATAAGTAGCCTTCATGACATGTCTAAAACTGGGCACACAGAAATAAAGAAGAAAATTTGCGTCATAATAACCTAACACAATAGCTGTTGAGACAGAACTGCAAAAATGCAGATATAAGGGATAGTTACTTCCAAAGTTAATTTCTGAAAATGTTAAATGAATAATGCAGACTTCATTATCTCAGAAGGGGTAAAATGATAATTGAATTTGCAAAATGTGTCTGAAATTATAAGGCAAGGCTGAAAAGTCTAGAATTTAGTTCACAGATATGGAACATACGACCTATTTCCAGGAAGGGAACTGAATGGTGTTACAGGAACTCTGGGTTTTTTACTGGCAATGAGCTGAAAAGCTCGCCACTGTGGTGCTGTGTACGATTCAGAGTATAGAAACTTGCAAAGATGTGGTGTGAAAATCTGGGTAGTAGATGATTCACTGTGGGATGAGCAAGAGTATAATCACTGCTCTTGCGCAACACTACCACTAGTGTGATATGGAAGTGCGGTAAGTAGAATTTACCTCTTTGAGGTCCAACAAGAGAATCTCTGTGCATCCTGAGCAATTTGTAGTTTGGGTAACTACAGACTGGCCTGAAGAAGTATTTCTACACTTTCCATTATGATTTGTAAGTAGCTATCTCTTAAACACAGCTACACAAAGAATAAGGAGGACAGAGAATACAGGATGTAAAAAAAGTAAAAATACACATGGTTTAAAAAAAACTCTCTTTGTGTCTGCCAAGTCAGATCTCCTTCACTGTTTCTTGCAGCGGTTATAGGTTGGATGCTTACCTTCTCATGGGAGAAAGAATCTCCAGAAGAGAAGTTTTCTGGCAATACGAAACATTGGTCTTTCACAGCACCTCCCTTCCTTCAACTGAATGTCCCCTTAAAGTGGTTCTGTAGACACGAGACACATGAGGGAGATCAATATGTCTGTAAACATCCACAGACAGAACAGATTTTGCTGCAAATGTAGCTTAAATGGGCATATTCAGTTATCTATGAATATAGTTTTCAAAAATTACAAATTGGGTTTCATATGCTGACATTTGGGGCCCACAGGGCAATTTAATAGCTGACAGAGATCCTGTAGTCAAAAGATATGGCAAAACCCACTGACAGGAATAATATTAACATTCCCAGCTTCTGCCATCCTCACAGACACAGAGATATACTGATGTGAGGCCAGGAAAAGAAATATGTTGCAGCATACATAAACAATCAATGACCATATATTTTGCACGTATTTTGTAACATATGCCATGCAGCATTTGTCATGGGTCTCTTGTTCTGTAGTTGGAGCACAAATTAAAGGAAAAGGAAAATATATTAACTTTCAAGCAGTTATTTTCATGTAATTGTCTGGTCTTAGCCAAATCTCAATCAGATAAAACCCACCAAATTCTCCATTGATCGAAGTCTCTCCAAGAGGCAGTGCTATATTCAACATTGATCTTCCGTTGATTTAGTGTTATTTAAACAAGGTTAAATTTAAGCTAGCATTTTCAGGCAGCTAATCAAGAGCAGAACCAAGTTTATTGGGCCTCTTAGTAAATTAATGCTGAATTGAGGAACTTTTTTTAACCAAGGTCATCTGCATTGTGTAAAAGCCCAGAGATGGTGTTAAACTTCACACTGGTAAAATGTTACAAACACACTTTGAGCAATGAAGCTGTTCTTCAATGTTAAAATCTGATTATATTTTTATGAAGGCTTAATTTTTTTGTGATCAAGAAATCATCAGAGAAAAAAATGGATGTAGAACAATATACACAGAAAAATCATAGTTAGACATCTCTTCTTTAGCTTCTCCATAAATATAAAGCCTCAGATAATAGAAAACAATTCGTGTGATGTACTGTAAGTCAGGTGCTATTAGAGTCAAAGGCGTTATCTGCCTTAGTAAATAGTTGCAATAATCTATAGCCTAATACACTGTAAACCATGGTAATAGATAAGAAGAAAGCCAGGAATAACTCTTAGAAACAGTCTACTGTTTATCTGAGTTTTCAGGGAGAAACATGAAAACGTTTTCCTAGCTCATCACACCCCAAAGAGTGATTTACATTTCAATCTGTACAAATTACTCAAAATGAATAACTACTTTGAAAAAGATAAAGAAGTAGCAGCTTGGAGAAGTCATTGTCTCTCAGAACTGTTTCCCTAACTCATCCTTTATGATACAAATAAGCCAAAAATAAGGGGGGAGGGAATGACAAAGTTTGTTTTCTTTTCCACCCATTAAATTTGAGGGAAGTAGAATACACTTAGACATAGTTTCTAAACCAGACACCCACAGGGACCAATGCCAACAGCTTGTGAATGCTGGAATCATGACTTTATGATTCAGTAGGCTTGTGGAAGCTTCTCCTGACACTGTATTGGCACCCCAGGTATTTACCTTGCATATTCAGTGTACCAACAAGTAGGCAAAGCACTAACTGCTTCATCTGAAGAAGACCAAAGCTGCTAGTGCACCAGTCTAGCTAATCCTGGTTTTGACAGACAAAGCTTTTCACTGTCTGTTTCCTGAGTTGTTTCCATATATTGATAGATGGAGATCTAGTTTTCTAAGCATTTACAATAGATGCTGCTTTGTAGAAAACCTGCAACTGTACCAGATGTATAAAACAAGATGTATTAGGGCTTCTCAACAAGTCTAACAATGCTTAATTACCTACGAGACTTTCTTCTGAAGCTGAACCAATAAATGAACAGAACACTTTCAGTGTTGTGATATGACTTATATATCACAGTATCAAAGGTTTTAAACTAATAGCTGTTTTCAGTTATGTTTTATTTTGATAATGATTGTTTAAACTTTGTTGTTGTTAAGTAACAACAAAAATGATGTCTTGGTGTTATAGAAGAACCCTAAAACTGTATGAAGTGCCATGAATCATGGCTTGAACAGCATTTTCTGGGAAGACCGAGCTTTGAGCAAAACCCCCTTCACTAATAAGCCTGGAGCCATTTAAAACACCCAGTACAATGGAGTGCAACACCAGTAACTCAAGGTATCTAACCAAAAAATTAGAAAAAAAGAATAGTTTAACCTTCACAAAATAAAGAGTATTCACAACTTTTCTTTGGCCATGTACTTCACAAAGTTAAAACCTTGACATGTCCTTTCCCTTTTTATCTTGGATTGGTTTACCTCTCTCCCTTTTGGAATGGAGGGTTCAGAGTTTTTCTTTATTTTGATTCTTTTTTAAAGCTTGAAGCCCTCCAATCTAGTCCCAGTGTACAGACAGCACAGACTTTTGCTGTTAAAATGCAAAACAAATCAGGCCTGAATTGTCAGGAGATGTTTTATATGACTCTATTCTGCCAGCCCTTATAAACACTTAACAAAGGGCCTTATAAGGACTAAATACACAGTTGAAATATACATACACGTTGTGGTTACATTATTCTCTTATGGTCAAACTATACAGAAATTGCCTATATCCTGTCTTTCTGGTTTAAGGTCAAAAACAAAAAAGAGAGAAAATGGCCATACTGCTCATGCCCATCACACCAAACCCATCACTGAATTTGTCCTATCAGAGGAAGCTGCAATAGCAACATAGAAATTTAAGACTTCATCTTTCCACTTAGTTCTCCTTTCTCACATTTGCTGAAAGCCTCATCAGTTAATCTGGATTTGTATTTGGCAATTGTTACTAAACCTTTAGTGAAAAATGAATTTATATAGGAAGCAATCACACAGTTTACAAGCATTTCATCTAGCAGGCAAGACCGGACATTGAGACACACAGCAGTTATTGAATGTGGTGGTGTTGCAGTGGTGGGCCAAGAAACCAAAAGACCAATGTATACAGTGAGCAGATGGGATGTTAAATCTCCCACACAGCTTATGCAAAGCAACTAATCTTGTCAAAGAGCTTCTTTGTAATTATTAAGATGAACTCTGTATTTGACTGCTAATTTCGCTAATAACATTCACCCTGCATTACCCCTATTTTGGTAATGCAAGGAGGCCAACATAAACACTTGCACTCAAATCTGTTTGTAATCCCCTATAATCACTGTTTGCATTTCAGGTTTTTTAAGACATATCAATTCACTGCTTTGAGTGGATTAAGTCTTTCTTGGGTTGTACAGTGTGGGCTGTTGTACTCCACTCTTTCTGGCTACTTCCACAGTGTTGTGCAAGAGAAATGGAGAAAGATAAGGATCCTTGTTGCCTGCTTTACCTGTCTGTTTGCATATGTTTAATAGAGTCTGATTCACTTCTGATTTCTGACTGCAGTTTATTAGCTATGTCAGGAAGATGAAAATGCAAGGAAAATACTTTCTAGCAGATATGAATGTTTTTTTGAAGAAAATGCCTATCTTCTTTTTCTCCTCCCTCCCCCCTGCCCCCCGCTCCTCCTTCTCCACCCCAACTTACTAGTCTGAAACAATAAATTTCCAGCAAATCTCTAAGGAGCCCCACAGAACTGAAAGTGATTTGTAACAGACTTGAAATAATTGGTTGATTTGGAGATAACTGGAAATGTATCCCTGCTATTTTTCTCCTATAACCAGAATATCCTTACTGTGACAACCACAGCATATTCAGCAAAGATGCAGTCTTAAAAGATGATGGGATTTGTGGCCACAGCTAAGTATTTTATGTTAATGTGCCACAGGACTGTGTTTTGATTTTTTGCTGAAGATTTCAACACTGATGTTTCATATAAATTATGCATATAATAAAGAATGAAATTGCTGGAGTAGGTCTTCTGAAAAACTTTTTAAAATAGATTGTAGTTAGCAACCTTCTCTGTTTTGTTATTTCTAATTTTGATATTGGAGGTGAAACATTGAATATTTAAATGCTGAATTCTTGTCTTTGTTAGCATCTGCTATGCAGTGATAGTGTGTCTGCTGCTGTAGAGAAAGGCTTGACACATGAAGCCTTACTTGAAAAACTTGTAAAGTTGATAGCCAAAATGAACAGCTGATGTGTGAACACAAGGAATAACATTGGTGTTAAGGAGTCACAGAATGGTAGCTTATCTCTGCCTTTACTTCAAGGAGAAAAAAATATAGGTCTACTCTTACTGATTCTAGACGTTCTTTTAAGGATGAACTTGAAGAAGAAAGGATGTTAAAATTTTTCACAATCTATGACTAAAGAGAAATAGATGTCCATATAGCTAAAATGGCCTGAACCTTCGGATGAAGAATTTCAAATTTATTGTCTTTGCTGAGGTCATATTAAATTCATATAACTGATGCATATGATCCCAGCAGACAATTTACTTTTCCACCCTGAATAATCCACTTACTTTTGTGTTATGTTGTTGTTCCTGTGTCTTGAAAAAAGCCTCAAAATCAAAAAAAAAAAAAAAAAGGGACAGAAAAGCTTTTTTGGATTTGACATAGAATAATTACTTTTAATAATCAATGTAAATCATCACAGATTCTTGATTCAATATGGTGACTTCTGATTTACTTTGTGTGACTGATGGGCAAATCAGGCCAATTGCACTTGCACTTTAAAAGGCCAATGGTTTCATTTCCATAAGTAAAATAGAGGGATTCCTAAGAAGCAGCTGTATTTCTTTATTTGTGAGTGTTTGTGGGGAGACACAAGAAACTATACAAATGGTGCAGGGTAAACCAGTCTGATGGATTGCTGGCGTAGAGTGCCCTTAATGTGAGATATTCAGCTTTGCATCTTCCCTGCTCATATGTTACCACTAACTTGGCTTCATGCTTCACTATTAATCTGTAAACTGTCTGCAGAACAACAGGAGACGAATGTCCAGGCTGAAATAGGCAGGGGCAGTCATTGATCAAACTGCTCAAGACATTTTCCATTGATTTCTTGAAGATATGCATCCCTACATGTCCGCAATAATATGAGAATGTGTTTTGCAACATAAAAAAAAAAAACCAAACACACACACAAAAAAAATAAAGTCACATGCTTTTAAATTTTTCTTAGAAGGTAGAACATTTTATAGCATATTGAGGTTTGTTTTACTGGTTATACTGACATCAGTAAGTTCTGAGAACTAGACTGCTAAGAGCTTTTTAACTGTTGGTAAAAAAGGAGACTGAACAGAGTAGTGACTACAGCTTTTGCAGGTAAAGAATTTAGATTATTGTTTTTATGTCTCTGAAAAGAAGCTTTCAGAGGCCAGCATTTTATTGCAATAGTGCAAATAGGTTGACTTGATTTGAACAAACAGGCTGTACCACTTATCAATGTCTATGAATATTTGTACGTGATATTGTTAGACCACAACATGAGTAGGTGTGGTTTTCTCCTTCAGCTGGAAACCTGCTAAGGGAAATCAGTTCTTTCTGGTCTAGACTAACAGGATATTTCTAACAGGATATTGGTTGGAAACTGGAAATATAAATTAAAAAAAAAAAAAAAAAAGGAGGATTTGAAAACTACAATTCCACAACCAGGTTGGTTTCAGCAAAGATGCGCGTGTGCATATATATATATATAGGCAGACATGAACATATAGTCATAATATGATGAATGATTGAGAATTAAAACTGGAGATTAATTTGGATTAAAAAAAAATAACACTGAATGGGATTAATTAATTTTGTGAAACTGTTCATTTTTGCCTCTTGACAATATCTAATTGGGGATTTAATACAAAGCTGGAACAGGAAATATCAAATATTTCTCATCAAACCTTTATGACTTGCCTTGTTATATGTTGCATCTTCAAATTCTGAAGAATGAAGAATGTTAATGGCTGGCAGAGATGGTAATTGGTGCTTTTGCAATGTTCCTCCTGTCTGCTGCATATCAAACACAAACATATTATATTTTCTTATAAAGAATACACTTTTATGCTTTTTCATGATTTCTACCATCTGAACCAAAATTAACTTAGACAGAAGCATACTGAAAGCTAAGTAAGGATTTCCTAGAATGGAAGAAAATTCTCATCTTTTGTATGCAATTACCAACTATTGTGAATCATATAAACAGTAGTGAGGAATATGTGCTGATGTTATGGTACCACTTCCATATTCCGTTTCTTCCTTTCCCCCAGCTCTGTTAATTCAAAATTTACTGGAAATAAAAATTTGAGCCTTGTTTTGCAGCATAGATATGAATCACAGTTGAACCAGTTATTGAAACACAGTCTTCTGAGCCAAAGAAATAATTAAAATTCCAATTAATGCTGCTGCAGCATTACACTATTGTCATAGTAACAGTAGCATGAAAGTTTACATCAAAAGCCTTGTTAGGAAGTGCCAGTCTGAAAGCAATCAAATCCCTGGGAAAGCATTCAGAAGTTCAAAAGAAACTAATGAAAGAGGCCTTTACGATGTAATTTCATTGACAGCTATTCTTAGTTAATAGAGGCAACCCAACCAGAGCCTTCTGTTACAGGGAAGCTCAGTGGTTAAAACAAATGTATTAGAGCAATAGCACTAAGATCAACAGAAACAAAGAGGCACTGTGAAGAAACACCAAAGCACAAATTTGCATTTGTAAAAGGTAAATACACAAAACAGTAACAGCATTATAAAGATTCTGGGAAAGATGTTTTATGGACTGAAAAAATGGGTAGGTAACTTGGGTTCACAGTGCATAGAAAGAGAGGACTTCCAGGTTCTTGGAGACTGAACAAGGATTTTAAATGCATAGGTCCTTAGCTTGTGACCTCTGTTTAATAGGCTGCCTGAAAGACCATTTCATTTGATTTTTTTTAGAATCATAAAATCAGAAAATATTTTGTTCTGGAAGGGTCCTTCAAAGCTCATCTAGTCCATTCCTGTGCAATGAGCAGGGAAATCTTCAACTAGATCAGGTTGCCCAGAACCACACCCAACCTGTCCTTGAATGTCTCCAGGGATGGCATCTCCACCACCTCTCTGGGCAACCTGTGTCAGTATTCTACCACCCTCATTGTAAAGAACTTTTTTCTCACATTTAACCTGAATCTCCCTTCTTTTAGTTTTAACCTACCGCCTCTTATCCTATTGCAACAGGCCTTGATAAAAAGTCTCTCCCCATCTTTCTTGTAGGCCCCTTTTAGGACTGGAAGGCTCAATAAGGTCTCACAGGAATTTCCTCTTCACCAGGCCGAACAACTTCAAAACGCTTAGCCTTTCCTTACAGGAGATATGCTCCATCCCTCTGATATTTTCTGTCTCTCCTCTGGACCCTCTCCAAGAGTTCTATGTATTTCCTATGCTGGGAACTCCAGAGCTGGATGCAATACTCCAGATAGGGTCTCTCCAGAGCAGACAAGAGGGGCAGAGTCCCCTCTCTTGACCTGCAGCCCAAGATATAATTGTCCTTCTGGGCTACATGCACACAGGGCTGGTTCATGTCCAGTCTTTCATCCACCAGTACCCCAAGTCCTTCTCTTCTGTGGCACACTCAATCTCTCCATCCCCCAGCCTGTATTGATAGCAGGAGTTGCACTGACCCAGGTGCAGGACCCTGCACTTGGCCCCATTGAACCTCATGAGGTTTCCATAGGCCCATTTCTTGATCATGTCCAAGTCATGCTGAATGGCATTCTGTCCCCCAGGTGTGTCAACTGCCCCACTCAGCTGTGTCATCTAAAAACTTGCTGACAGCACACTCAATCCCACTATATCTTTGATGAAGAAACTAAACAGTACTGGTCCCAGTAGGGACCATCCAGACATTGAAACATTGACTACTACCTTCTGGATGCAACCATCAAACCGATTTCTCATCAACCAAACATTCCATGCATCAAATCCATGTCTCTCCAGTTTAGAGGGAAGGATGTTGTGGGGAACTATGACAAAGGCTTTACAGAAGTCCAGATAGACATCTGTAGCCCTTTCTTTGTCCACTGATGTAGAAACTCCACCATAGAAGGCCACTAGGTTGGTCAGGCAGAACTTATCCTTGGTGGAGCTATGCTGTCCATCTCAAATCACTTCTGTGTCCTCAATGTGCCTTAGCATAGCTCCTAGAAGTATCTGTTCCATGATCTTTCGAGACATACAGGTGAGGCTGACAGGTTGGTAGTTCCCAGGGCCCTTCTTTCTACCCTTTTTAACACAGTGGTGAGATTCCCCTTTTTCCAGTCACCAGGGACCTTGCATGACTGTAACTTCTCAAATAACATGGAGAGTGGCTTGGCAACTACTTTATCCAGTTCCCTCAGGACTCTGGGCTGGATCTCATCAGGTCCCATAGACTTATGTAAGTTCAGATTCTTCAAATGGTCACT
Source organism: Psittacus erithacus (assembly GCA_009867235.2). Lineage (NCBI taxonomy): Eukaryota > Metazoa > Chordata > Aves > Psittaciformes > Psittacidae > Psittacus > Psittacus erithacus. The sequence continues at coordinate 10,404 of WYDI02012669.1, forward strand.
AACCTGATCTTCATTTACAGCAGGGGAACACAGTGGGAGTGTCTTGAGGACACAGAGGGAGGAAAAATGCCAATAAAAAAAATGAAACAAACTAGGTAAGCACATTTTGATGTTGACCAGCATGCTTTTATGTGATTTCCATCATAAAGTTAGAGAATGTGTGCTAAATACTTTTTCCTATTTTATGTTTTTTGAGGGGTTTTGGTGGGGAAATGAATTGTTGTTGATTACAGTTTGAAAGTAGCTGAAATCCCACAAGAAAAACTGTTCTTTCATGGTGTTCCAGGAAAAGATAGAGGCATTGTCATAAAGATGGATTGTCTCATGAGAGTTCTTCTGCCTGCATCAAGGGAAAAAACCCCACACAAAATCAGAAAGCCTTTCAATATCTCCTAATCTCGCTAGGCTGCAGATTCAAACTGAGTCTTGATTTTCAGCCTAACAGAAGACTTAGTCCTCATTTTGAATCAAATTTTGACTCACTGGTCAAGTTTTGCAAGCTTGGATAGCTAAAATCAAGTGAATGTGAAACACTTAAATAACCATTGGTCACGTACCCAATATGTGCAATGCAGTCTTGTCAAACCAAAAGCAGACAAAAAAGAATAACAGATGTGAAATAGCATCTAAAACCAGAAAAGAGACAAGAAGTGAGTCTTGGGACAAAAGGGGGTCTGTAAGAGGTTTGTGCACATTCAGGTAATGTGCTTTTGATCTTGTCTCACTTCTGTATTTCATTTTCATCATTAATGCGTGCACAGAGGGGAGGAAGGATGGAAAATCAGGTAATTAGTTACACATATACTTTGATCAGTATTTCCTTTTTTCTTTTTCAAGTTATTTGCCAAAGTGCTAAGAGACGAAAGGGAGGGTTTCATTTATGGCAATTGTTCAGTCAAGCATGTTCTCAGGAGCATTTCCAAAATCTCTAAATATAATCCTTTTCTTCTTTAATGATAATTTAAAGGTGATTTGGACCTAATTTTATTTCCACATCATCAAAACTATTTTCCTGGTAGAATTTCTGTATTTCTATGTCCTTGATCTCATGTCACTGTTCACAGGTGTGTAGCTAGCATGCTTTTGCAGATGATGAGCCTTGAGAGATAAATAAATGGTGAGTAACTTCAAAATTTAGAATCAAACTTAGAAATCTTCATTTTAGTGCTCAGATGTTTCCCTCAAAAAGGGAGAAAATTTCCTCTGCTCTTTCCTGTGGGTACTAGCTGGTGCTAAAAATTATCCCTTTTGAAGTGACATAGTGCCTGTCACACAGATACGATCCCCATCACCACTTTCAGTTTATCATCTCCCCCCTTTACCATCCAACATAAGAGAGAGGAAGAAGAGTGGAAAAATACTTCAGTAAAAGAGGCACGGTCCTTTGTCTCAGATACTTCGCTGGAGTGAGAAGTTTTTTGGCTAGTGTTAACACTGAAATAAAGATAAAAGCAAGGCATGGCTGTACCAATTCAGTTCTCAGCTGGAAGGGAGGGGGAGCAATACGCCATCAAATCCCACAAGCATACATAGCTCTGGTTTTGTCCTTCCCTGCAGCTCTAGTCAGGGAGCTGTTTGGTTTGTGAGATGAGACACGGGTCATTTCCCTTCACATTCTGGCTGTGGGCAGCGTTTGAAGCCAGGGTTATGTGGTGACTATGACAATTCTCTACAGGAACTATTACTGGAACTTTAAAAATGTGCCCTGTAATAGCCTTAGACAGCAGTCAGCACGGGTCTGGTTTTATGATCTTTTCCTTCTCCATCACAGAGTCCCAGGACACCTGTCCATAGAGCTCCCCATAGCCACTAAAACTAATGAGGCTGTGGAGCACAACAGAACAGCATAGGTCACTCACTACTAACAGTATGACAAGTGTTGGTTCTGTATAAATTACCTTGTAGACATGTTTTGTAGTATATTTCATTATTTTGTGTGGCAGCTTCAATAGCAGCAATATGGGACATATCTCCCATTAGTATTGTACAATATATTTTCTTGTCAGTTAATCTTGAAAGCTGGTTACCACTCCTCAAAAAGTCTGGATCTTTCATTTCCTTCTAATAAACACTTCACACTGAATGTATTATTGCTAGAGAGATGTCAGTAATCAAATGCTTATCATCACACTTCCTTCATGGCCTATGACAAAAATATTTTATGTAGTGGATGCAAACTGAGAGTAAGAGAGGTGATGGGAGTAAAATAAGGAAAGGAGATCAACCCAAGTGTTAGATGAATAGATCTCTGAATGGCCAGGTCTCCTGCAGACAAACAAGGACTGAAAGGGTATAAGAACTGAAAGAAATAGACAAAATGGTTCAGTGAAGTAAAAACAAACTAACCCCCCCCCAAAAAAAAAGAAAAAACAACAAACCAACAAAAAAACCCAAACAACAACAGCAAAAAAAAAAAAAAGCTAGAAGTATACAAAATATTAATACCTCATTGAATATTTTGTGAATCTTCTATGGTGCTTACTCTGTTCTATGTACTTTATAACCCACCTATGTGTGTAAAGTGTGAGTATTTAATCCTGGCATGCTTATGTACTTTAAAAGACGTTACTGGAGACTTTGCTCCGCTAAAATTTTTGCTATGAATTTTCTGGCAGCATAAATGTGTAGTCCAGAGCAATGACCCACTATTTCTTTTACATCATTATCTTTTGCAGCTCCTTACAGAGAATTAGCCATTTTAGGCATATTGCATTAGTTTCAGTTTCATATTGCATGCAGGAAAAAAGCACAGCAAAAGCTTGCATTTATTCCCAGCAATTATGATGCAGCTGCCATATGAATATAGAGAACACAATAAAGAGCACAGACTCATCAAAAGATTGAAGTAAATGAAGGGCTCATACAAAAATGAGTGTGAAGAGGTGGTGACTGGAGGAGTGAGAAGGGACAGGTTTAGAGTGCTTGTTTGCTTTTTGCTTAAAACGTTTTAAATATCAAAAGTTCATGTACGCTTCTAAAGAAATGTGTCTGTAGATCATTTACTCTGCAAAGCAAATTTCAGCTAAGCTCTTATTGACTGAATCCCATTTTCCCATTTGCCCCCCAGAAAGAAGCAGGTTTATAACCTTCTCAGATACAAATTCTCAAAGGCTTCAGAAAGCCAACTTTCCCTCAGTTATGGCAAAATAACAGTAATCAACTTAATCCTTTCACAAGCCAAGCCCTGTGCCTTCCAGATCTTTAGCATATACATCATATACAGATCTCTAGCATCTCAGTGCATATCTCCATCCCTTCCAGTTAATGCGTGGAATGAACCCCATGTTCATAGCTGGTGTTTCAGAGGGAAGACGGTGATGTTTTGGGGTCTCAACCCTTCTACAGGCTGAAAAAATCAGTTGGCCTTTCTATGCCTCTTTGCCCCTGATGATGGAGATAAAAACCTATCATTACTTCCATGCTTTTTCTTGTCTATATTATGTTTATATAAGTTCTTAGGATGAGCTTATCAGTCGTAAAATGGCATTTTTTAAATGGACCAATTCCAGTGTCAGAGGTCCTCAGTGAACTGTTGCACACGTATTTATGAATAAGGAAGGTAGACAAACTGGGCCTCAGAAATTCAGAAGCTGCTTAAATGGAGATTTTTTTAGGTATTTTTGAGCCCTTAAATCCCATGGATACATTTAAGGGAAAGAAAAGTGAAAATTCAATCTGCTATGAGGTATCTGCCTGTCTGTGTCTTGGCTTTAGGTTACCACCCTATTGCAGTAACAGTTTTCACAGAAAAAAGATCAGTAACAGTGGTGTTATCTCCCCCTTTTTGTGTTGGCTTTTCTCCTTTTCACTCCCCCTCTGAGGCTGGCTCCAAGTCTGTTACCTCCATGCTGTGAACAATTGCAATGCCCATTAGCTGGCTCTGCTGAAGAAAAGAAGCCGTTTCACTTGAAATCAAGAGGATCTGAAAGCGCAATTTATCCTTTCTTACTGCAGCCACCACACCCTCCGCTGAGATGCAGAGGTCTGACCTCTCATGCATGTGGCGAATTTGGTGGATGGGAAATCTACATCTGCTGTTGCAGGAGGTCTGTGTCCTACCAGGGGGAACATGTTCTTGCCTTCTCTGAAAAAGGAGAAACAACCAACATCTGCATCTATCCTTGTCAGTATTCAAGGCCAGGCTGGACAGGGCTTGGAGCAATCTGGTCTAGTGGAAGGTGTCCCTGCCCATGGCGGGGGTGGGGTGTAATCTTTAAGTCCTCTTTCAACCCAAACCATTCTATGTTTCTGTGACTCTACCTGTGGCTTTGCACCTCTCTAAGGAGGGGTTTATCTGCTCAGTTTGACTTCAGTCACCTGTTGAGCTTAAGCAGTCTGAAGTTCTTGCTGGGGTTTTTTGGTTTTTGGTTGGTTTTTTTCCCCTTTTTCTGCTTTCTTTCTCTTTTTTTGCCAAGCTCTCCTGACTTTTGCATTCTCTCTGTGTGCAATGAGGCCGTCTGTGTGAGTTGCTCAGAGAATAATTATCCTTGCTGAGACCTGAGGAGGCAATTTATCATGTCAGAGGAAAAATGCTACAGATAGCACAAGGAAGCCTACATAACTAAGCATTGAAAACTAAGCACAAAGTGCACTGAATTTCCCTGGTGAATATAGAATTCGGGGTTGTTATCTCACATTTTTGCTGAATTTCAGTGGATGTGTTCTGAAGCTAACAGATGCATCGCTTTGGCTTTATTTCCATCTGCCAGGAAAAGAGAATTTATGGCTATTCCACAGGGCTCACCAAGCAATGTTATGAGTAGTATCAAATAGTCTTTTTGCTAAATTCTGCTTGCCTTAAGGGTATGTGTAATCATCTCTAGTGATACATTATATTGAATTTATTTATTTTCATTGTGATGTGCAGTGGTATGTTCCTGTTCCATTTATTGACGTCTTGTGGAAAGATAGTGATTTTATACAAATCTGTTATTTGTTCCAGAGGAAGGCTGCAGTATTCTCTGAGAGTTTGGACCTTGGCAAATGAACAGCTCCTGTAGTGATAGGCTCTCTCTCCTCCTTTCAGACCTGGTATACAGCAAGAGCACCAACACCATGCCTACTTCTGCTTCTTTCAAGATCTCAAATTCAGCCTACTGAACTCAGGATGTGTGGGGGGTCGGGGGGGGATGGTGTATTTTCTATAAACTGAGAAAGGTTTGTTTAGGGCTACATGGAAAATAGGTTTGAATTACTTCATATGTCTGATAACACTGGAAAGAAGATGAGCCAAACTCTGCCAGAAGTCTTCCCTTTGATGACTTTGTGAGCAGAAGCAGATTTTGAAGATGTTTCTAGACAGATATTCTGGGAATAAGTTCTACTTTATCAATAAGGAGGAAGGACGCATAAATCAACTTTGATATATTAAAGGTTACACTGTTGTGAAATAAAGGAGACTTTTTTTTTATTTCAATTTAATATGAAAAAGTATTTTGAAATTTAAAAATAATGCAATTGAAGAAAGTTGAGTTGTCATTTTTGGAATATTAATATGAGGCTAGATATTTAAGAGAAAGCTGCTGACACACACGAATATTCTTTCAGGTGTTCTACCAATAGAAGTCATGTCTTTCCTGTATGTCTTTTTTGCAGGATAAATAATATTTTCAGTTATTTCACAGGAGGGAAAATTTTTCAAAGTTTTAGTGTGAAAAAACTTAACAGCCAGATTTTGAACCAAACCTTTTTGTTGCTGTTTTCAGATGAAAAATGTATAAATACAGATGAAAATAGAACCACTCTCAAAACATGTGTTACAATGGCCCAAACAAGTTTAGTACATGAAAGCTGAAATATAAAGTTGATTAAAGACTGGAAAACTAAAAATAATCTGTACACTTTGTTTGGTCTGCATGTGAACAAGAACTGTGCCAGGAAAATATAATGGCAGGAGAGAGAATTTCTCTAACCAGTCTCCATTTGCATCAGTATCCACATGGGTGAATCATTCCCTAAGGACTGGTTTGTCACATTATCTGCCCATGAGAGAAGATGTGTTATAGTTCACATGCCTCTACAGGGTATGAAGGAGAAAAGTGAGGTCTTGGCTTCATCTGTCCTCCTTGCTGCTTCATGCAGGGTGCTGACCAGGCCATCTTTAAATCACTAAACCACAGAGAAAAAAGAAGGAGTGATGCCTTAGAGAAGGACCCCTGAAACAGAGGTCTGTATTTGCACCTTGGTTTAAGACTGCACCTAACCCTGCTGCAAGTCCCGTCCAGGGTTTCTCACTATGACCACATACAAAGCTTGCCAGGTCAAGACAGTACTGTCCTAGGGAGCAGACAGGGTGACAGCATCCGTTTTGGCTTGGTTAAAGTGGAAGCACTCAAAACTCTGTAACTTTTCAAAACTTGATCTATCAATTCACACAGTTTAACATCTGCTTTGCCCCTTGCTGAACTGAGAGGTTTCTGCGCCAGCTCGTCAAAAATCATTTATCTGGAATTCACACTGATTTTCATCTTTGCAAGACTTTTTTATTCTGTCTCATAGTGAGTTTGAGAGACTGGACTACGAATCTTCATAAAATAAAATCAAAACCAGTCAGACACTAGCACCCTTGGTCTTTGGAAATCTAGTAAGCGTGCAAAATGTTAAATTAGGTTTCCTTACAGTAGGCTTCTCAGAACACAACAGGTGATGGATTCCTCATGAAATTCCACAGCTGTGTTTACAAAATGAAAGTCATGGTAATATTCCCTGTCAAAATTTGAAAACCTATCTGAGCCTGGGCTCATTACAGGACTAATGAAGAACTATGCTTCCTGGGGAACTGCACACCTTGCTGAGTCGCTCTTGATTTCTGGACCACTATTCAGGTTACCGATGGGCCAGGCAGGACAAAGCAAAAACCACCTGATTCTTGGTATTTTTCATAGTAATCTAAAAATTCCCCCAGATCTTCCCAATTTTTTTCTGAAATTATTTCTGATGGAGTAAACAGTTGTCCTTTCAATACAGAAGAGTTGGGCTTTGAAGTGAAAAAACAGTGGATAGGTGTCAATCATAAGTTAAGATGCAGGGTAGTATATGTATCATGTACTATCACTGCCTGCTGTGAATGAATAGTCTTTGTTCAGTGAAGCAGCAGCTCTGAAATGTGTTGAACATATGATTTAGGATTTTGTTTACAGTGAGAGACAGAGGAAGGAAGTGGCAAAATAGATACAACTTGATACTAACCTGGAATGAAATTCTAAGAAAATTACACTTTTTAAAGAAATTAAACTACGTGGCTGCAGTACTTCAACACCTCTCTCTACCCTGCCACTTCTGAAATTGCCAGCACAGTGTGAAAACCATGGTGATTTCTATGATGTTTCTACTCTGCTGTGATGCAAAAAATGCATCTTCAATCTTTCTTTCCTGTTTTCAGACTCCCAGTTAATGGTCTGTGGTAATTCTGTTATTACCACACTTATGCAATTCCCAGGGCTGGGTTGCATTTTCAGTTTCCCCCCACAGACGGTAAATTTGTAAAGTCAAAAAGTTGCCCAAATTATGTATTAAAAACAGAGGTAATGGTCTTGTTTCTCAATTCATGCTTCAAAGCCCTTATCAATTTCCCATATTGGAATAAAGGCTGCATAAGATATTTTATTGTAGGTGAGAATTACTTAGCTTCAGAGAGAACCAACCCCTTTCCTTTCCCAGCCCAGGGAATTACAGGAATCCCTCACACAATCATTTGTGTCATAATGGATTTTATGACTCACTGTATCAAAGATTTGCTGATGGATTGCTAGAATAATGCAGTTTACCAAGATGCTTTGCAGAAGTTTATGATTTTGGGAATATTTTGTTGACATTTTCACTGAAGTGAAAATGAGCCAAATTTTAGGATAAAAAAACAAAACTCCCTTGAAAAAATGGGCTTTTTATCCTATGCTATCATCTACATCTATGTCTCAAACAGCTTTCAGGCTCCAAAAGTTGACTTGAAACACATAGAAATTGCAAGACTTTTTGAGCTCTGCCAAAATGAGAGTTCCCTTCTAAAGATCTGAATGTTCAAAGGTGCTGATCTGGCTGTTCAAGAGTTTGCTCCAGTAGCTGTGGTCAGAGACCTAACACTTTGCCTAGCACCTATGAACAAAAAACATCTAAGTCGATACTCTTCCTGAGTGCAGTTGTCTCCTGTTTGTGTTTTATTCACTTTAAAGTCCTTCAAGCAGGGAACTTTGCTCTGTTTTTCACAGTCCAGGAGTGACAGTCCTTAGGAACAGTGCTTGTCTCTGTCCTGTCCCCTCTCCTCTCCTACATGCAATCACTACTCACCTGTTCTAACTGAAAATTAATGCAGTAACTGATACTCAAAACCAACACATGATGCAAATGTACAAGTGAAGCATGGTCATTCCTGTTTAACAGCTGGGGAAACTGGGACAGCAAAATGTTCAGGAGCCCATCTAAAGCTGCAGAGGCAGTGACAGAGAAGAGAGAAACATCAGACTCATGGACCCAAGCCTTACATACCTGAGAGACCTTCCTCAAGATTGTACAAGTCACATCTAATTTATGACCTGATTTAGGGCGAAGCACTGGTTGCCATCAATTTCAGAGCAACATTATTGCATCTAGCTTTCCTAAGACCCTCAATGAACCAAAGGTCTGGCTTGACCAAAAGGGCCACAGTCAGTTCTGCTAACTGTGTAATTCTTAAACAGAGCTGAATTCTCCTAAACTGTATTTATGCTAAATTTCATGTCACCTCGTGACCTCAATTAAAACCTTTCAGAGGAAATCAGAAATGCTGGCAAAGTCCTGCAAGATGAATGTCTATGGCTTTCTCATGCTAACTGCTGGTATAAACTTGGCGATTTTAAAGAGGATTTTATAGTGCTGCTGCTGTTCTTTTTATTGAAGGTGTCAGAATGCCAGCAGTGATAATGTCTCAATGAATGAGCAGCTTACTTTCTCTGGTCCCTTTCCTAAAGCGCATAATAGGTGTCATTAACATCCAGATAAATCTCCCTCTATGGTACATTTAGTCACAGAAAAGAATAAAGTTGTGTTTTCTTAAAGGTCCCAAGATTATTTCTGTTATTATCATGGACAAGGGCACAAACTTCTGTAACTTACTGGTCTTCACTGGAGAAGAGAAATTACTCAGAAGAAAAGAATTTAAGAGTCAAAGTTCACAAACAGAACTAAAACCTGCATGCTACTGGCTTTACAATACATATATAATATAATTTGTAGGGTACACAGAACTGTGCCAGGCAAATTCCATGTGCAAAGATGCGCACCAAGCTCCACATCCAGTTCACATACTTATCCTACAAGTTGGAAAATAAAGGTCAGATGCTTAGTGTTTCTGAATATTGCCTTCTTGAAAAGATAGACGCATTCATCTGCTATTCTTCTGTTGATGTAGAGATTTCAGCTTAAACTTTTCTAATAAATGATTATTTAAGCCCTGCCAAGGAGATTATAAATTTCCTTTTTTTTGAATTTGAATAGGCAATTGCACTGAAATGACCCTAGATGTGTTTATTTCATTTCGTCCAAATTCAAGTCAGGACTTCTTGAAGGTTAAAAACTGTTTTCATTATTTTAATTGCAAATAATTATATTTTAACATTTCTTGATCCTTGTGGTAAGCAAAAGCTTTGTAAAACATCCACCATGGGAGGAACGCTTCAGCAATGATGGAATTCAAAAATAAAACCAATTCTGGGGAGAATGTATTTTTAATTGCATGTCTGTTGTAATAGTTAAGACTTGAAAATTAATTGTCTAATTAGGATGAAGTTTAGGCATATTTTTAACTTGACTGACCCACAACATAAATATGTTTTGGTTGAACACAGGATTTGCTTGAACAATTTTAAATCCCCACAATCACAAGTATGCAGCAACTGCAGCCTCAAATTGTTCATTTAATGTTAATCACAGCCATTGTAACGTGGAGCCAACTGGCTCTAGGGGACATGACCTTATCACAGTGGACAGATGGCAAAAAATTTTCAAGCCATGTTAAACCTTTTCTTCAACACTTTTTTGTTCTTAACATATTTATTGCTGACACCATATATCAGCGTTATAGTTTCTCTTCAGGTGAATATGACCAGTTGGCAGTAATAGGTTCAGCTCTGAGAACCTTTCAGACATTGCTTTTGAGCTGTTTTTCTAAATTCACTGTCTGGAAAAAACAAGGAAAACAAAAAAAACCTAACCAAAAAACAAGAAAGGGAGGGAGAGAAGCTTTTGGAAACCCTTCAGCTTGGCTTAATTCCCATGCAGAGAGGAGAATAAATTAATGCAGATACTGTGTTTTTCTGGCTTGGATGTCATATTTTCTCATGATTGGAAAGATCAGTGGCAGCACAGGAAGCATGAGAAAGAGAGGGGGAAGAAGAAAATGCAAGAGGAAAAATATATTTGATAATGTGAAACTCAGCTGTAGCAGTATCTGCTAAATGTCTCCTGCATGTATAAAAGAGTTATGTTTCCCTACATTAACACTGAGCCTTCACTGATACACTGATGTCTGTCATAATAGTGAAAGAACTGAATATGCTTTGAAGATGCAGGACGAAACATGTTAATGAATGTCTTTGCCATTGTATCATATTATCGTATGACTTTATGAATGTTCTGTGTAACTATGCAAGCTACAGATGTATTTTATGTGTGTCAAATTTTCTATTCCCTTGTTTTGCCACATACTTCCTCTGTTCTTGAAGACAGAAAAATATGGATACCTTTCTTGTTATATTTTTGGGGTGAAGTGCAGAGACTAAGGCACGGACTCCAGTTCTGGTGAAATCTGAAATCCTTTATTTTGCATCTCACATCCCTTTTATAGTCTTCTGAGTACTAAGCAGTAACTTTCGCCATTACACTCCCTTATCATCCCAGTTTAGCAAAGCTACTGAGAGTTACAAATATTGACATTGTTTGGTCTGTCTCTGAGATGCACATCCTGCTTTATTTTGTGAAATGCCTGCTTTGTTTTGCTCTTATACCCTACTTGGTAAATATCTTGGCTAAGGTGACCTGGCGTACATTGGACATATGTTCTGCATGAGAAATGTGAATATTAGTAGGAAAAATCGGAACATCTCACCCAGAGAGTTGTCACTCAGAGGTCCTAAGAGCAGATTTACAAGGATAATTATGGAAGGAGGTGCAAGAATTGCCTCTCTCATCAGCAAGGAGCACTCATCCCTGATAAGTAGCATCCCTGCAAAGATGTGCAGTTGCAGATGCATCAAACTGCGAGCACACAGCACGTGTTCTGGGCTGAGAGGCTCCCAGTAATTAAGTTGTACATTCAATTAAACCTAATGCCCCAATAACTTTGAAAAAATGCAAAAGGTCCATGGATGCAGAGAGGAATGAATTCTTCAAGCTTCCTTTACCCGCCAATAAACCTACTATAAATGCTCATAACTGGAGGCCCAGATCTTTATATATAGCTGCAAAGCAGTATTTCCATTAGCTTCAGTAGCGACAAGCTGGTTTCTGTAGGTTTCAGATTAGATCACAAAAACTCTAGATAGTGCTCCTGTGCTACTTGCGGAAAGAGACAAGGCCAGATGTACTTGGTTACATTTCAGGAGTCAGGGACAAACTTAATCTTAGTTCTAATCATATATCAGTTCCCTAAGGCCTTTCAAAAATAGACAAAAAGCTTAAAAAACTGTCAAAACTAATGCCAGTATGTTCTACTACTTAGAAAGCAATACTCCAGCTCTTTCACTCAGGGCTTCTGAAGAATTCGTCAGGCTGTGTGCAAAACAGCTTATGTTGGCTCACCTAAATTCAGTTCTCTAAAAATTAAGAAAAACTGACAGTGTGGCTGATTGCAGACAGAACCAAGGCACCTGTTTCAAACTAAAACCTTAACTATTAGGCAGCTGCACCAACTGAATATTTTAGCTGCGAAAAGAAGCTCACCTAAAGAATCATAGAATCACATAATGGTTTCAGTTGGAAGAGACATTAAAGTTCATCCAGTTCCAACCCCCTGCCACGGGCAGGGACATCTTCCGCTAGAGCAGGTTGCTCCAAGCCTCATCCAGCCTGGCCTGGAACACTGCCATGGATGGAACATTCCTTTTGCAGCCAGTTCTAGTGCCTCACTGCCCTTACCGTAAAGAACTTAAGTCAGTTTAAAATATTCATGCTTAGCAGTGTTGAACTTCACCCAAAGAGAGTTACAAAGGTCTACTTACCTTTCTGGCAAGTAACTCCATGTCCACTCTTCCTTGCCTCAAATCCTATGCTTATGCAGCTCACCACAAAATAACCTACCGACAGACTATAACTCAGGTGATAAAGGGGTGCCAATGCAGATATTTTTATTACTTGTCATTTTCTCATGCTCTACCCTGTCTCTTTTCCTTTTTTTTTTTTCTTTCCCCTTCCCTCTGTCTCCTCTGTTAGGTTTAGAAGGCAAATTGTAAGAAACAGAGCCTGTCCTTTTATTGTACTAGCAAAAACTTCCCAGGAAATCCAAGCCTACATTTGAATACAGACTCAAATACTCTGCTGTATTTATTACTGCTCCTGTTTGTTTGAATTCCTCAGATGAGTCGTATTAGGTTAGGGAAAGTAGGAATCATTCATCATCCCCAATAGAACAGAGCAAGTGAATGAAAATAACATTCAGAGAGACAACAGACCAAATGCAGAGCCATTGCAGAGAGGTTTCCTTTTAGTTGAGAAATCAGTGACCTAGGAATGGTGAGCTGGGGCTTGGAGGTGAGGGAAGGAGGCTGATTTCTTAAGACAGGCTCTGGGACGTGCTTTGACAATTATTAGCCAGGAAACACAGCTGAATGCAAAGTGGCAAATCAGAATGGGGAACTGCAGTGCTGCTGAACCAAAACTGAAGGAAAAGGTACTGGTGAGTGAACTGGAAAGATGAAATGTGTACTTGGTTGGAATCGATAATAAAGCACGCTGCACTCAGTTTGGCAGCAAGCACCAAGAGCTTATCAAAACCAGCATATTCCCGTGTAGTGGAAGGCAGTACAGTAACTACCTGATCGCTGAGCAGACTATATAAAACTGTATAAAAACTTCCCTATTGTACTTAAGTCAGCAGGAGACAGAGCCTTGCGGGAAGAGAGGAAACTGATAGAGTCATCTTGGCTTACACAGAGTAGAGCACACAGCAAATACCCTTAGTATTGAAAAAGAGTAAAAGATTCTAAGATCCAAACCTAAGAGCAGCCTGATTGTTGGTGGTTTATTTGCTACAAATAAATTTAGCCACAGAGAGAGATCTAAAACAAAGCTGAATATTAGCATATGTAGGTATATGTTTTATAAATAAATATGCACAACTTACACCACAGTCTGAGCCAGGAACTCATTACTGAATGCACTGACCCACCAATACAGAGCAGCACTAATTACTAAGTGGTGATTGTCTGTGATTTCATGACATGATTAATGAGCTTGATTTTCCACTGGTTGATTATTGATTGAAACTGTGTCTGGTAATTATGTATGTAAGCTACTCAAACTTAGGCAATGATGCATTCCAAAGACTTATCTTTGGAAAAACTTTTAGCACATTAAAGTCAATGGCTTGCTCTTTAGCTCACCTGCAAGAAATTACATGCCTGATACTGAGCACAGAAGAGCATTTGTTGCAATAGAGTGGCCTGCAAGAACTGCTGGCTGCTGAACACTTCCCAGAGATAAGAAAGATCCTTCAAATCCTTCAAACCTCTATGCAGTTACTGAAGATTTACAGGATATGTTTTTCATCTTTTGCAAAACAAGGTTTTGCAATAGAGATGAAATTGGATTGGACCAGCAGCTGGCCCTGTCAGGCATACAAGCTGAATTAAAAGAGAGAAGAAGAAAAATTCCTTCCCTATAACCTGAGCCAGATGGTTGGCAATCCAGACTCATGTCTGAGTGGAAATAGATGGCTGATTTGTCCACACATTTTTTTGATTTATTAAGTAAAATTGCTAGCAGAATAAAGACAAGTGAGAAATGGTGATATGAAAATAAAATTTATAGAAATGTGTTTAAAAGGAGCATATCAGAGAAGGCAGTTCAGTTGTACTGGCACCGCACACAGCCAGAGGAAAAGATGTTGTAAATTGACAAGAGAAATGTGTTAAAAATGAATATACAGCTGATATATATATATACGTGTACATATATATATATAAAAAAATCATATCAATGCCTTAAAAAGACAAAGAAAACATGTCAGTGAGATTTCTACAGGAAGAGAGAAACTGAAAAAGAGGTGGCAAAGAGATAAAAGATACTGCAGATGTTGTAAACAGTGAACTAAGTAGAAAAAGACAAGAAAAGGGCATCAGAGAATTGAAAGGAATAAAAAATGTAGGTGTGGAGGAAGGAAACATTAGGGAAGCATTGTGTTCTGCTTGCCATTAGGAGTTTGATCAGCTCTCAGAAAACGAGTTCACTTTGATGCAGCCCACATCACTACTCATATAATGGGTAAAAGAAGTAAGGAAAAAAATGATAGCTGTTCAATCAGCAAGAGCTATATAAAGGGTACTGCATTTGAGGTAATGGTAAATGGAGAAAGGAGATGTCTGAGCTGTAAAAAAGAGGATGTTTACAAAGAGGATCGGCAGCTGCATTTTGCTATTCAACAAAGACTGGTTCGTGGCCCAAGGGAGACATTTCAGACTGGACACTGATAGAAACTGTCTCATTTCCTAGCAAGAGAAAAACACTGAATAGTAGAAAAGGTGAGTGATGCATGCTGTAGAGTGTCTGGGAGATATGTGATAGAATAAATAGCAGGAACACCTGAGTACAGAATACCAGAACATGACAATTATATTGAGCACATCCTTGCAAAAAAAACCATGTCTGTATAGTATTGTTCCTCCCTAATAATACAGAGCCAGCACAGAAGGGAGAGAAAAGTGTTTATTTTTATGATGGTCACTATCTCTCAATATCTCTTGCAGAGGAGATCCTAGCAAGAAAAAAATTGGTGCCACTGGTTTTGAAACTATCTCCCAACAAGTGCAAAAAGTGCTTTGGGAAAACAAAATTAAACCTAAGAAGTTGCCACAGTCAAATGTTCCTCAGCTTTCTCCAGCTGACATGTAGCATTCTGATCTGGACTCTAGCAGAGGACCCTTCAGCATTAATCTGCTTCTGATAGCTTCTCCCTGTAAACATGGAAGCAAACAAATCATCCAGGTAGTTAGTGGTAAAATTTCTCCCCATCTATTACATACAGTTTCATGGCCAGCATGATCTCCATCTCCTGTGTTCGATATTACACTAGCACAATGTCTCTACCAAGAGGTCATCATGTTTTGTTGCCGTATTTGTAATTATAACAGTAAAAATATGATACAAAATATGTATTTGCAAATAAAATGTTTCAGCTCAACAATTATAATTAGTATAAGGACAGATTCTTGACTTGTGAAATAATGTAGATGGATTGAAATCAAAGGTACAATGGTAACCTCTTTTGTTCAGTTATCCCACTAAAATAATTATCATCATATTCTTGTTTATACCAATTGTTTACATCTACAGAAAATATTAACAATTTCTCACATATTTTCAACTTGAAAATTGTTCTCTTTTTTTCAAAATCTCTACTGTTTATCTTCACTCCTGCTGCCATCAAATTATGCCATAATTTGTCCTGATTTACAGGAAAAAAGAGGCAGAAATATTTATTATCAAGCAAGTTCCTCAGTAGGTAGAAGTTGATCTGTGAGAAATGGGCCTAATGAAGCTAATGGGTTTGAAGCAAACCTTTGTGTCCTTTGCCACTTTTCTGACAAGAACTCCGAGTCCTCCCACTTTTTCCAATGATTCTCGGTTTCCCATTTCCCTCAGCACTCCTAAACTTCTTAAGTGAGTACTATCAGGTCTCTCTCATGTTCCCAAAGTCTTCTAGACTATTATGGCTGATACACCATATGGTTGCATCTTCTTTCAGAGACACCTCAATAGGCTGGAGAAATGGACCCAATGCAATCTTATGAAGTTCAACAAAGGGAATTGTCAAATCTTCTGCAGAAAAGGGCTTGAGAGTCCTCATGGGCAGCAAGTTGAACAGAAGTCATCAATGTGCCTTTACAGCAAACAGTGTCAAATAACCTTTTAGGCCACATTAGGACCATAGGAAAACAAAATTTACTGTAGATTCTATGGAGCTGCCAAGAAAACAGGGAAGCATAGAGGGAAGTTGTCCTGGGTTCAGCAGTAGCAGTCATTTTTCTCCTTCTTAGTAGCTGGTGCAGTGCTGTGTTTCTGACTTTTGGCCTGGAAACAGCACTAACACCGATGTTTTTAGTTGCTGCTTAGAATGTTTAGTCTGACTAAGGACTGCCAGGGAGGAGGGGAAGTTGGGAGAAAGAAGAGACAGGACACTTGACCCAAACTGACCGAAGAGGTATTCCATACCACAGCACATTATGCCTAATATAGAAACTGAGGGGAGTTACGCGGAAGGCTGAAATCGCTGCTTGGGTTGGGCTGGGTATTGGCCAGTGGGTGGTGAGTAGTTGTCTTCTCTTCCCGTTATTCCCCTTATCATTATTATTATTGGTGGCAGCAGCAGTGGTTTGTGTTATACCTCAGTTACTGGACTGTTCTTATCTCAGCCCATTGGAATTACATTCTTTCGATTCTTCTCCCCATCCCTCTGGGAGTAGGGGGAGGGAGGAAAGTGGGGGGAGTGAGTGAGGGCTGCGTGGCTGGCTAGGCTTTAACCATGGAAGAAGTATATAGCGTAGACAGGCCCAAGAAAGCTGGTTAATGTTGGCGTAAAGGGTTTGGGGCTAAGCCAGACATCCTGGGATCAGACAGAACATTCTGGCCTCGAACATCCTGGAAGCGGCCAGAGCATCCTGGGCTCGGCCTGAAC